>CAUYQV010151845.1:0-11653 GCA_963574575.1 Galagoides demidoff
AGCATACTGTCACCAGAAAAATAACAGTTAATAATTATTGATACAGAGAAAAGGAAATCGGATTTATGTGACAAGTGAGGTGATCCACAAACAAGGTGACCAGACAGCCGAGGCCTGAGGGGAACCCCTGGGAATTCTCACCGTTGAGTATGTGAGGAATTGGGGTGAAAGCGCTCATACTGGTGTGCTGCCTTCATGTGGGGTCTCGTGAGGGGGACCTTTTTCCACTCTCCTAAAAAAGCCTATGATTATCTCTGCTTCCCTGTAAATAAAAATTACACTTCTCTTCTGCTATATTGGAGCCCCAGCTGCCTCATTTCCTCTTCCTCAGATCCCTGCTCTCCCTTGACTCTGCCCAACTTGCTGGTTCTGCGGGGTGACTGAGGTCTTCTGAACAGCACAGAGGTGAACTCTCACCTGTGAGACCCTGGGGTGCAGAAATTGATGTTCAGGGTGGGAGGTGGATCACACCGCTTCTCCCCACCAGAGGGCGCCGCCAGCCCAGCAGGCTGGCCAGCGCAATCCAGAAGCCCAGTGGATGTGCCTGACCTGTTTTGTAATTGTGTTGCTTTTGAGTTTCTGAACATCCTGCTCAGAACCTGACATCCAGGGCAGATGAGCAGCCCAGGATGGCAGATGGCCCTGGGCTCACTGTGGGCCAAGGTCTGGGCAGAGGAAGTTCATCTGGAGGAAGACAGCAGCTGTGGCCAGAGGACGGGGCCTTGGTGGTGTGGCCTCTCCCACCCACAGTCTCCTGTCCTCAGGGCTGCGTGGCCAGCCCTGGGAAGGCAGCCTGCCCTGAAAGTGGTGGGCAAGCCTCCTCCCAGAAGGAAGCTGGGCCCCGACACTCATTCCACCTTCAGCTTCCTGCTGGTTATTGAGGAATTGTCCCTACCAAGAGCAACGGACAGTGGCGGGCGATGGCGCATTTCATAAACCCAAAACCGCCAGCCAGTCTTGACCCTGAAATTATCAGCAGAGACTTGGAAGATGCTGGAGGGCGGAGCACGGTTGGGGGGACCCTTGACTGCAGGTGCACTGTACCAGGCTGGGGGCTGCATCCTGCCGCTGGCTATCTCAGAGATCTCGGTGCAGGGCTGACGCCAAGTCACCAGAGCAGCAGCACAAGGAACACACCCTTCTTCTTTTGTGAGCAGAGATGCCCCAGTTCAGAAACAGCACCCGAAATGCAGAGGTAAAAGTCACAGGGCTGCCACTGGCTTCCAGATTTGCTGAGTGGGGCTGGGTGGCAGCATTCAGTGGCACTCAGTAAATGAGTGTGGCTGGACTGACGGGCACTGACGACCTGGCCCAGCAGTGAGTCCATGTCTCCACCCCCCTGTTCCTTCCACTGTTAGACAGGGCGCAGGTGGGCTCAGCACAGCCAAGAGAGTGCCTGGCCCACGCTCTGTGCCCGGCACCCTTCTTGTGGCCAGATTCACAGCCATGAATCTGCATCGGTGTGCTGTATGTGTTTGCATATCACCCTTCCCTTATCGTTAACAGTAACAGCAATATATAGGCTCCGAGCCTGTAGCTCAGCAGTTAGGTGCTGGCCACATACACTGAGGCTGGTGGGTTCAAACCTGGCCAGGGCCTGCTAAACAACAATGACAACTACAATAAAAAAATAGCCGGGCTCTGTGGCAGGTCCTGTAGTCCCAGCTACTTGGGAGGCTGAGGCAAGAGAATTGCTTAAGCCTAAGAGTTGGAGGTTGCCGTGAGCTGTGATGCCACAGCACTCTACTGAGGGTGACATAATGAGACTCTGTCACAAAACAAAGTTGATCTATAAGTTGATATAAAAATACATAAACATAAAGATTACGCAACAAGATAGCTAGAATACGTATAACAAATAATAGTATCATATGCTATAGTAAACATAAATATAGCAAATACAAATATAGATGTCCTAAATTAGTGTTCATTGAACAATGTTAATATAAATATACTTCATATTGACTCCATCATTATACAGAACTGGATCTGTGTTTACATATGCGGTGCAGACAGCACTCTGTCTCTATAGCTACGTGCCTATTTATAAAATCAGACACACACATAGAAGGAGACAGAGGGGTTTACTTTAAAGACTTCGTTCACACTATGGCAGAGGCAAGTTCAAGTTCACAGGGCAGATTGGTGGCCTAGAAATTCCGGCAGGAACCGACTTGTAGTCTTGAGTCGGAGGGCAGAATTCTTTCCTTCTTGGGGAAACTCTTTCTATGTTAAAACCTTCAGCTGGCTGGTCAAGGCCCCTCACACCGGAGGGGCCACCTGCTTCACTCAGCTGCTCCTGCTGGCCCCTCCAGCGCTGGAAAGCTGCCTCAGACAGTCATCCACCCGACACCACTGCAGCTCAGGGCAGTGGTTGCTAGCACTGGTCTGTAGATCCTGCCATAAATGGTCTTGCCGCTTTAGACTTGGGAAGTGGTCAGAGAGCAAAGAGCAGATTTTTGAGGGTATCCCTAACCCAGTGGGGCCACAGCACTAGATTCAATTTCAGCCCCTTACAGTGGACGCTGTGGACAGACTTCTGTGATGACGGGGTGACTGGCCAGGTCACAGACTCAGAACGTCCACGCTCCTGTTGGGGTCATGTGTCGACAGAGTGGGGTCGTGTGTCGACGGAGATGCCTCTGTCTCCTCCGGAACCCCTTCCTTGTTCGTTCTCCTTTTTGCTCTGGATCCTTTGGGGGAGGACTTGGGTCTGCTTCCCAGGGTCTTTCTGCTGACAAAGAGCAGCTGTTCCATCACACCTGTCTCCGTCTGTTTGCACTGCTCTGACAAAGTCTGAGAGAACCCATGATTTATAGAGAACAAACAGGCATTCCTCACAGATTCAGGCGAGGGGGAGTCCAGGGTCAAGGTGCCATCTGGTCTGGCATTGGGCAAGGCCCATATTTGCTTCCAGAATGAAGCTTGCAAACTTTGGAGGAGACCAACACATGGCAGGGGGCATATGGGCAAGAAAGCCCTAGAAATGGGAGTGGTGCTGTGACAAGTCTCTAAACATGTGGACATGGCCTAGAACTAGGCACTGGATAGAGGCTGGAGGACTCTGGAGGTGTGACCTAGACAAAGCCCACCTGGCCATGAGCAGAGTGTCAGGGGGGTTCTGGCAGGGCCCAGGAGAAGGGAGGGTAGCGGCAAGAGCGGCCTGGGGTCCTTGCTCTTCTCAGGCATTACACAGGTGGCTGTGGCACTGATAGAAATGTGGGCTGTGGAGACTGTTCTAATGAGGTCTGAGACAGGAGTGAGACATATCATGCTCAATCACTTCTTGGCCTTTTGGCTAAGATCAAGTGTAGTATCAAGAGAAATATCTTACTCAATTCATAATTGCCAAGTTGAGGAAGCAACCTGAGTGCCTATCAACCCATAAATGGATTAACATTTGCTGTGGTATATGTATACCATGAATATTATGCAGCCATTAAAAAAATGGAGACTTTATGATGTCTTTTACAGTTACCTGGATGGAGTTGAAATATAGTCTTCTTGGCTCAGTGTCTGTGGCTCAATTCAACCCGGGCCCACCAAACAACAATGACAGCTGCAACCAAAAAATAGCTGGGCATTGTGGCGGGTGCCTGTGGTCCCAGCTATTCGGGAGGCTGAGGCAGGAGACTCGCTCGAGCCCAGGAGTTGGAGGTTGCTGTGAGCTGTGATGCCATGGCACTCTACCCAGGGGGACAGCTTGAGGCTCCTGTCTCAAAAAAAAAAAAAGAAATATAGTCTTCTTAGAAAAGTATCACAAGAATGGAAAAATAAAATCCAGTGTGCTCCATACTAATATAAAATCAATATATAAACAATTACATGCTCATAAGGACAATAAAACACACTGATATAGTCCAGTTTGGGGGTAGAGGAAAGTGGGAGGAGGAGAGGGGAGGATACTTGGCAGAAGGAGGGAGGGCAGGAGGTGGGATCTCACCTAATGTGCACACTGTGAGGGGGTATAAGATGCCCCTGGGGCATCTACAAGTGGAACTTTACCCTGAAAGTGAGAACAATGTAACCTAAAAATTGTACCCTCATGTTAATTTGAAAAAATAAAAAAAAATTTAAAAAAAGGGAGAAGTATCTTGCTAGAAATGGGAGGAAAAGCCATCCTTGTTTCAGAGTGGCAAAGAAAGTGCCCAGCCCTCTGTGGAAGGCAGGCTCTGAGAGTCATGAGTGGAGCACCGGGAAGCCCCTTTTGTGAGGTCTCTCCCTCCGATCCCTGCAGAGGAGCCTTCCTTCTGGCCTGCTGTTTACAGGCTGCACCTATTAGTGCTGTCCGGTACCTGGACATGAAGTTTCAACACAGGAATTCTGCAGGGGACACATTCAGATCGAGTGTCACCCTCAGAGCCCCTCCTGCAGGCTGTGGGCAGCCATGCTGATCCCCCAGGGTTTCCTGGAGTCACAGGCCTGAGGGCATCAGGCTGAAGTGAGAGGCCAGCACAGGGCCTCAGGCCTCCTGCCCTTGCCCTCTGAGCCCAAACCAACTTTGGTCATTGAGAAAGATGGAGCTGTCATCCAGCCAGAAGCCAAAGGGAATGTGCCGAATTCCTGCTTGTCCCAGGGCACAATGTCCTTGACTTGGAGAGTAGGGTGACTAGAAAGAGGCTTTGTCATTTTCCTCTTTTTTTTTCCTTTGAGACAATGTCTCACTTTGTCACCCTCAGTAGAGTGCTGTGGCGTCAGAGCTCACAGCAACCTCTTACTCCTGGGCTCAAGTGATCCTCCTGCCTCCACCTCCCAAGTAGCTGGGACTACAGGCGCCCACCACAATGCCTGGCTATTTTTAGAGAAGGGGTCTTGCTCTGGCTCAGGCTGGTCTTGAACCCATGAACTCAGGTGATCTACCCACCTCAGCCTCCCAGAATGCTGGGATTTACAGATAATAGTGCCTCAGAGAATCATTGCCTAAGTAAGGCACAGGCTCTGTTGGCTGTTTTAAAGTTTATATAGGCCTAGGAAACTGAAGGGAGATCGTGATAAGCAGCTGCTCTCGTACCTCCATCCCTGGGCAAGGGTCCTCAGAGCCACCTGCTGGGGTGACCTGGGTGACATGCTCCTCTCCCCCTCCCAAGTATTACCGTGAGTTTGCAGGTTTTGCTTGTGCTTAGGCTCCTTCTGAGCTGCTTTTCAAAGGTGACTTTGGGAACTTAAACTCTTTATTTCTGAATTCAATACAGCCATCTTTATTTGGCCTGGCCATTTTAAGATGACACAGACAAGGGGGCTCTGGGTGGGCCTCCGCCCCAGAGTCCGGTTCAGACCGGTAGGGAGGCTGCGTGTCCCAAGACCACCACCAGGTGGTGCTGTTGAATAGCAAAAAGCGGGGCTGGGCGGGGGAGGGGATGGGGCGGGGGAGGGGCGCAGATTCTCTGTGACGGGCAAAGAGAGGAGCAGGCATGGGGGTCTCAGGGAGCGGTAAGGGGAGAGGAGGGGTTCAGGGGGGCTGGGGAGGAGTAAAGGGAGGGGAGCCCAGTGCCCAGCGGCTCTGCCTGAGCTGCCACTGCTGGGCACATGCTTCCTGGGACATGCAACACCTAGAGAGCTTAAGGGACAAAAGCTTTCTTCTGCCTGAGCTGGGGACCCCCTGGGCAAGAGCCAACTCTTACCCTGAGTGCTTGTCACTTACATTCACCACGGGACAGAGCTGCCTGGTCTTGGAAACTGCCTGGGCCACCTTGCTCCCTAAAGCACAACCCTGTAGACAGGGCATCTCTGTACCCACCAGTGCAGGCCTGCCCCCATGGTGGGGTATGGGTGGTCAGCAGGTAGCCACTGCCAGGGACACGGCTTGAGTGCCAGGTTGGAGGCCTGGCCTGGCAGGGACGGGACAGTGGGCCTGCTGCCTGGTCTGAGTGCTCTGCAGAATACTTCAGGGATTTGTTGGGCTTGTGTGCCGCCCCCCACCACCTACTGGGGCAATTGTGGGCATCTGGACAAGGCCTGGGGTGCTGGTGCCTGGGACAGCCCTTCCTCAGCCACCTCCTGGCTTCCAGCAAGTGAAAAACCATGAGCAGGAGGAAGAGGAAGATCCACTGTGAGAGGAGATTGCACCCGGATGCATGTAGCATGTGTGGGCTTTCCATTCTGCTGGAAGAACCAGCACAGAACCAGTGGGCTCTGTTCTTTCATGTGACATAAGAAAAGACATTAATGAACAAAAATCAAATAAAGGGAATTGTTCCTGGTGTCCCCGTGTGGAGCAGAGTTCTCTGTGACTGACATCTCCCTCCCTGGCCCACACCCTCACTCTCCGGAGCTGTGTGTCCATGGCCTGTGGGAGTCTGCAATGGCCCTGGATGACTTTAGTCTCTGGTCTGGCAAGGCTGGCCCTCCTCTGACTGGGCCTTCCCTGTGGACTGTGGTCCTCACCCAGACTGGGCTGCACTCATTTGGACGGGGAGGGGACATTGCAAAGGGCTTTTATAGGAATGAGCCTCAGGCGGCCCCCAGGTACTGGCCTTTGGTAATTTATTTATTCGTAGCAAGATGAACTCAGTTAAAAACCCACTGAGCCCAACTCAAATTTGTGTACATTCAGTTACTGTAAAAATGGCCCAGACCTGCAGATTCCCAGCCACCTAGAGCCTGACTGCTTCAGCTTCTCGGCAGAGCCCCACCTGGCAGTTGTTACTTGCCTGTGACCCTCCTTTCCTCTCCCTCTGTTGGGAAAACAGGTGACAGGTTGTGTGGTGGGGGAAGATCTGCTTCCAAACTGCTTACTCAATGTCACACTCTGTTGGGGCTCAAGCATGCTGCTGCCTGCAGGCCTGTCCCAGACCCTGACCAATCTCTCCCTCCTCAAACAACTGCTGTGGGCAAGACGGACAGCTGGGGCAGGCCCACCCGTCACCCTTCCCATCCCTGCACAGACACCCCGTGTTTCCTGGGCTCCTGCAGAATGAGGTGGGGCCTGAGTGACCGTGCCCAGGGCAACAGAATGTGCAGGACATACATGTGCCTCTTCCAGGCCAGACTTTGCCGTTGTCATGGTCCCCATGCTTCTTTCTCTTTCTCTCTCAGTGGCCAAGATGTGTGGAAGTAGGTCCACACAGTCCTGAGCCTTAGAACTCTGTGATCCCCTTCAGCCTGCAGCAGAGGATAGGGGTCCCACCTGCCCCTGTTGGCCCACCAGGAGTCACCTGCCAACTCTAGCATGGGGTCCACCTGGTGGGGGAGGCTGGGGGTCTGGGAAGCTAATGACCTCTGCATGACCTCTACTGGTGAAGGACAGAGGTGCTGTGTAGAATAGCAGCTCAGTTGGTGACTCTCCTGAGTGCTCCACAGCCTCCTTGATCTCCACTCTGGCCTCAGGTTTCCTTAGAATCCCCTCTACCAGCCCCTGGCCTCAGACCTGGGGCCTGAGTCTATCTTTGATGGCACACAACTGGAGGGGCTCTCCTGTGATTTCAGGCTCATTTGTCCTACCCCCCACCGCAGAGCTGGGTGCCCCAGGCAATGATGGTGGGGGTGCCAGGGTGCAGGGAGCAAGCCTCTCTCAGCCTGGGCCTGGAGTCGCTCTCTGTTCACCCAGGAGCTGTCCCCCTTGATGACGCCAATGGGCCACATTGGCGTCTGCAGGCTCATGAGATGCTTTCCCTTAGACATTCAGGAGGATCAGGGATTTGTCTGAATCTGAACTGTTGCTTGATGGAGAAGGCATGGTTTAGCTCTGGGAATCTGGGTCCTCCTCTGGGATTTTCTGAAGCTTTGTGTGAATTAGAAGCTGGCTGCCTGCCTGGGGCATATCTGACCTCGGAGCAGAGAGCTGGGTCTGCTGCAGAACCTGCCCCCCCCCACCCCAGACTGCCCAAAGACTGGCCATCTCTCAGGTCTTCTGGTAAACAGGTCTCACTGCACAGTGGATGCCATCCAGGGTGCTCAAACAGGAGGCCAGGTTCTTTAGGGCATCAGGACATGCCCAGGGCCTTATTACTCACTTTCTGGGAGGCACCTGGTGTGTGTCACACCCTCCCTGGGTCTTGTCCACATGATGTCCCCTGTGTGCTGGGCCAGTGGGCTGCCCTGTAGGCCAGAGGGACAGCTGGGGGGCACAGGTCCCTCAGGTAGGACCCCTAACTTGTTGATGTTTAGTAAAGACAGGCAGATTCTAATGTCCTGTCTCTGGATAGAGATAGACACTGCCCTGATCTCTGCTCCACTGCAGATGCCAGTGCCACTGCGGTTGTCCAGGAGGGAGACCACCCCAGGATGGTAGCTGCTATGGGGGTCCTGATCTCATCGAGATGAATGTCATCCTGCAAACCCAGACCCAGACATCGGTGCTGTCAGAACCAGAGGGTTTAATGAGTGGGATAGTCACCTCTGAGTCCCTCAGTGCCTGCAGGTAGGTGATTTCTACGGTTCCCCCAAAGGAGGGTCACTTGTCACATGCTTCTCAGCAGGGCCAGTAGCTACAGGGCTCCTCTGACCTTCTCCTGCTCATGTGTTCCACATGCTGAGGATATTAGCCCAGCATTTTGTTCAGTAACTAAGGGGACAGCTTCAGGACACTGTACTGCACGCCAGGCCTCCACAAGGTGGTTGGTCCTCCTTTCCACACACCCCAACTCTGACTGGTGATGGCCCTGGTGTCCTCTAGCCTAGGGGTCCAATGTCAGTAGCCCTTAGCTGTAGCAGTTAGGCACAATTACATCAGTGGAAGTCCGTAGCTCTGGGGGAGGCCAGGACGATGTGTGATGCCCCCTGAGAAGGCGTCCAGCAGGGCCCTCATTCCTGAGACCGAGTACCCGACATGCGCAAGATGCTGAGAAGGGCTGGACGCTGGATGGCATGCCATCCATCGTGCTCCCATGTCTTCAGCGCCTGGGAGACAGGAAGGGTCTGGTTTCTTTGCCTTCACTGGGGGAAGGAAACTCCTGCATCTCATAAAAACTGTACACATCCAGTGTTTTTCCCCTAAGAAACAATGGCACTTATAGGAAAACGATTAGCTGCCGGAAGACCAAATAAATAGCAAATATTCCCTATACGTAGACGACAGAGATGCTCTTGATAAAAGAGGACAGCCGTTCATAACAAGTCCAGCGCCAAGCGGAGGTGGAAGGAAGCCGCTCAAACATGAAAAATAGTGTTTTTCGAGTCAGTTGGGCTCTACCTGGAGATAGCATCAGGAAAAAACAACAGTCAGCAGTGAACATAATTTAAAAGTATGAAACCCAAACCTATTGCCACCACCATTATTCATTGTGGAAACAAAACAACACAGGACAGATGACATGGAAATGGTCTGATTTCCCATCAATAGGGCGACGGTTGGATTCATGATGGGAGTTTTCTACAGAATGTTATGTGAAGGGATGAGTTACATTTGATATGAAAATATTCCCATTTTAGAAATAAAGAAGAAATCTCTGTCTCTATACGTGTCTGCATTAGAACAGAAGGCAGGTGAAAGTTCACACCAACGTGTGCTAAAAGTGACGGTGTAAGGGTTGGAATGAGGAGGGACTAGGGAGGAAACTTTCTCTTTTAATTTATTGTTTTTGTCTCTTTTATTGTTTACCTAGTAACAGCGATCAGGTATTCCTTTCATTAATCAACTAAGGAAAATAAAGGAAATGTAAAAAGATACATCCATAGTACGACTGTTCATTGAAAATAGTTTACATTTATAAAATTCAGCTGGGCATAGCAGTGCACGCCTGTAGTCCCAGCTGCTGGAACCCACGTGTTCAAGACCAGTCTGGGCAACATGGACAGACCCGATCCCTAACCCACCCCCTGCTCCAAAAAAAAACAAATATAAATCACAAAAATAATTTATGGAGAAATTAAAAGCCAAGCTTCTAAAGTAAATTTTTTAAAAGAAAGACAGAGATGGAAATACAGATTAAAGAAATAGAAAAGAAAGAAAAGCAGAAATCTTGACAAAACTGGGAGCTGGTGTCTGGTTTTGGACAGGCTCATGGTGAGACAGACTAGAGAGAAAAGAAAGTTGCAGGCTGGACGCCTGGCTGGCCGTGGTGGGGGAGCAGCCTCCCCACCTGCCTGGGGCATAGCTCCCACGGCGAGGCGGCCGGGACCAGCGGAACACACAGACAGACCCGGCAGGCTCAAGTGTTGAATAATTCAAAGTAAATTAAACAAGAAAAGTTCAGACCCACAGGCAGCAGACGACAAAACTGGATTAACTAACTTTATTTAATAACAAAACACTGGAAGGATGGAGAGATCCACCATCGATCTGTCTGGGGAGACAGGGTGTCCCAGCAGCTGTCACCCCACATCCCTGTGCACGTATTGACCCGTCCCCTGGGGAGACGTGCCACGCCGGTTAGTCCCAGACCTAGCAGTGCTTTCAGCTTTGGCCCATGGAACCTTCCAGGCAGAGAGTGGAGGAGCTGGTCTGTGTTTTATGTAGACCACGGCTGCTGCTGTGTGAGGACCACTTGTCAGAGGGAGGACAGGGGGTGGCCATGGGCAGCATTATGGGGACACCGCTTTGGGCTGGTCACACATGACGGTGGCATACTGAGGTGTAAGGGTTGGCTGTGACGTTGAGACAAGGACAGATCTGACTCACTTTTCAGAGGCAAAAATGACAAGACCTGTTGACAGATAGTATGAAGGGGAAGCAGAGACAGCCCGAGTTTGCTGCTGGGTTTCTCAGCCTGGGATGGTGGCAGCAGCCCCAAGAACCAGTGAGGCTGTGGTTAGAGTTGGGGGCTGCACCAGACACCCGCTGAGAGGCTGTGAGACATGCTCGGGGGTCCTGGACACACCGCAACACAGCACTGTGGGGGGCAGTTGCCAGTGGAGGGTGCCCTGAGGAGTTCCTTGCAGGTAGATGTCACACATAAAGGTGGGAAAGAGAAGGGAAGCAGGAAGGGGAGGGGAGAGAGAATGGGGGGCAGGGAGGAAGAAAGGCCTCCAGGGACCCACAGTCTCACAGATGAGAAGCTACCAGTGCCACGAACCAGAGTGAGAAGGGACCCCGGGGGGAGACGAGGAGGTTGGACTGACAAGGGGGAGCACACAGGGAAACGTGAGGGTCACAGGGTACCAAGCAGATGACGGGAGAAGGGTGACTTTAGTCCCTGGGTGACACTGACCGCCAAGACCCGCCAGGTGGGAGACACTGCTCAGCTAGAGGCCGAGTTGGCACTGCTATCTCAGGAACACCAGCACCAACCCCCACCACCCCCTGTCCTCAACTGCCAGTGGGACCCAAGGAAGCTGAAGTTTGCCTCCAAAAGGACTTTGATCCAAGTTGAGGCTTCACCCACTATGGGGTGAGGATGTGACACTCTCGGGTTGGACACCGGGACGTAGCCCCTGCCCAGCAGGCAGCGTGAACACCAGCTCACTGGTGTCAGCTCCCTTTGCCCTCACCTCCCACGGCAGGGGTGAGGGGACAAGACAGCGGGCCCAGATGGCACTTGCACAGCCAGCAATTTATGAGCAAGGACAAACGTGGCAGCCCACAGCAATGCTGGGGCACTCAGTAAACAGTAGCAGCAGCACCCAGGAACCAGGAGCAGGGAGCAGTGACTCTTGGGGCTGAGAGCCAGACGCCTCTCCTCCTCGCCCCAGGGACCAGGCAGCTGCAGGGAGGTCACGGTGCTCACCCTCAACCACGTACTTGTCTGTGTGACCATAACGCAAACAGCTCAGCTTC
>CAUYQV010151846.1:0-28187 GCA_963574575.1 Galagoides demidoff
AACACCACCACCATCACCACCATCTCCACCAACATCATCACCATCAACACTAACATCAACAACTCCACCATTATCTCCACCACCACCATCACCATCATCTCCACCACCATCATCACCATCAACACTACCATCAACAACACCACCATTATCTCCACCACCACCATCACCATCATCATCACCACCACCACCAGCAACATCACCATCAACACTACCATCAACAACACCACCATTATCTCCACCACCACCACCACCATCATCATCACAACCACCACCACCACCATCTTTAATATTCAAAAATTAATTAATGTAATCCACCACATCAACAGATTAAAGAAGAAAAATTGCATGATCTTATCAATAGATGCAAAAGTGCATTTGACACCTACACATGGAAAAAAGTCCCTCAGCAAGTTAGGGATGAAGGGAAACTCATAAACTTGATAAAGAATATCTTAAAAAGAACTTATAACTAACTCATAGTTAATGACAAGAAACTAGAATCACTCCCACTAAGGTCAGGAACAAGAAAAAACTCTCATTACGTTTTTTCAACATCATACGAGGAAGACTTAATTAATGCAAGAAGATGAAAAAAAGAAAGGTATACAGATTGAGAAGGAACAAATAAAACTCTTTCTTCACAGACGACAGAGTCTTCATGGGGAAACACACAAAGAAAAGACAAAGAAACCCCCTGAAACTAATAAGCAATTATAGCAAATTCGCAGAATACAGGTTAAGATAAAAAAAAGTCAATTACTTCCCTATATAATGGCAACGAACAAGTGGAATTTGAAATTAAAAACACAATCCCACGCATTTTTGCAGCCCCTCCAAAATGAAAAACTTAGGCATAAATCTAACAAAGTATGACCCATCTCCGTATGAGAAAAACTATAAAATTCTGGTTTAAAAAAACCTAAAAGAACTAAATGAATGCAATGAACGTTTTATGTTGGTGGACGGGGAAACTCCCCATGGTCAACAGGTCATTTCCTCCTCCCTCATTCTGCAGATTCAAGGCAATCCCGACCAAAACCCCAAAAAGTAGATGTCAGAAAACTGATTCTCAAGCTTACACAGAGAAGGAAAGACCTAGAACCGGCACCACAAAGGGGGGAAGAACAAAGTCAGCTTACTGGTCCCGTTAAACTTCAAGACTTACTATGCAGCAGCAAGTGGACCCACCCAGAGGAGTACAGAGCCCGGGAATAGACTTAGCCAATGCAGATCTCAAACCCCGACAAGGAAGCAAGAAAATTCAATGGAAAGGGGGCAATCTTCTCAACAAATAGTATTGGAAAAACCGAACATCACCATGCACAAAGCAGTATTGATGCAGACGCATTTATAGACACTGTGCACTCATAATGGTCATGGTGTGTTGACACCAGCCCATTGAACATTTATACCCCTCACAAAAGGTAACTCAGAAGGGACCATAGACCTAAATGTAAAACAGAATAATTATAAAACTCAGAGAAGATAACTTAGAAGAAAATCAAAATGACGTTCATATTGGTGAGGACATTTTAAATGCAACATCAAAGTCATAATCCATGAAAGAGAAAAGTCGCCAAAGCTGGATATCATTGAAATTAAAGACGTCGCCCTGTGAAAGACACTGTCAAGAGAATGGAAGACGGGCCACAAATTGGGAGAACATATTTGCAAAACACACATCTGATAAAAGACTATTATCCTAATTATACAAAGAACTCTTAAATCTCAACAATAAGGAAATAAACAACTCAATTAAAAAATGTGCAAAAGATGAGAACAGACACCTAACCATATGTGACACCCAGATGGCAAGGACTGGAGAAGGCACTGGCAACGTAAGTCATCAGGAACTGCAGATTAAAACAGCACAGAGATAGCACGGCACGCGTGCTTGAACGGGGAACCCCAGAACACGCACCACACTCCGCGCCGGCCAGGCTAGGGTGCCACAAGAAACACGAAACAGTACCACCGCCGTGGGAGGCAGGTGCGCTCCTCACAGAACCAGACAGGCTCAGCGCACAGTGCAGGTCTGTGCTCCCGGGGGTCCACCCAAATGAGCTGAAAGCTATGTCTACAGGAAAAACTGTCCCAGGGTGCTTCTAACAGTTTATTTGTAATGGTTGCACCTTGCGGTCAGTCAGTGAAGATTTCCTTCAGTTAGGGAATGGTAGGACACACCACGGTGACTCCGTATAACAGAGTATTGGCCAATCTAAAAAGGCTGAAACTCCACCTCTGTGACGTTCTGCAGGAAGCAATAAACCAGGTGTCCTCAAACTACAGCCTGCGGCCACATGCGACCCGCCAAGGACATTTATCCGGCCCACCGGGTGTTTTTGCCGCCACTGCCTGTCCTGCTTAGCCGCCAACTCGTCCCAGGGCCCGCAGTCCGGCCCTCCAACAGTCTGAGGGACAGTGAACTGTCCCTCTGTTTAAAAAGTTTGAGGACCCCTGCAGTAAATAGACCAGCAGCTGTCAGGGTTTCCGGGGGTCACATGCGACATGGACAGGGCTCATGGCAGGGTTCAGGGCAGCGATGATGCCGTGCGGGGTCTGCACCATCACACACTTGTCCACACCACTGGAAAGCACGACAGCAGGGGCAGACCCCAGGGTGAACTGTGCACTCTGGGGGGTAAGGTGTGTTCCCCTCAGCCCATTGTTGTCACATTTGGGGATGTTGATGGTGGGGGGGGGCTCTTATAAACCGCTCAGGTACAAACATCTAAGTGGGGGCTCTCTGCACTTGCCCCATTCTTTGAACCTAAAACTGCTTGAAAAAGTATCTGTTTAAAAAACTGAAAGCCAGAGGAGAAGCCTTCAGTAAATCTGTTTTTAAAGCAATGAGCAGGACACTTATGAAGTCATAATTAGGCTGTATTGATCTGATTGGAAAGCGATACGTTTAGATAACAGCAGCATTTTTCAGAAACTAAAGTGTCCCTTTGATAAGCATCTGCCTTAGATCTTTTTCTTGTTTTCTTTCTCGTTTTTCTAGCATGACTATGACTCTGGAGCCTGAGCTTACACGAGCACAGCTTCCATCATCTGCACAGCGGGCAGCGCCACGTTACATAATGACACCGAGGCTCACTCTATCCTCAATCTGTTGTCTCAATAACAACAACAACGCATTAAGCAAATGGGCTGAGGGGAATTACAGCTTCAGCTGCTCAGCCCCCACGTCTCATCTTCATCTCATTACCATATCCGGGGTACAGGGCTCCTGTCTGACCAGGGTTCTCAACTAGCAACCGAAACCACACATTTTAATGCCTGTATCTTTCTGCAAAGCAGTCTACAATTGTCTGGTTTCTCCATCTGGTTCTTTGAAACAATCAATAAACTGATCATTTCATCAGCAAAGTTCCTTACTGAATAATACTGTGTTTGAATTTTTATGAAACTGTTTAAGTGCAAACTCACTCAAAATACGTCTATAATTTACTTTGTCCAGCTATTAATGTGGGTCCTTGATGCCTTATGCAGACTGATAAGCAGGCTATGGATTTGCCTTTGGTAAATGGCAGGATTCCGGTAGGGGAGACACACACCTCGCCTCTGACATCTGTGACCCTAACCACATTGGTCCTCACTCTCTGGGTTCAGGGTCTGGACCCCAGACTCTAGGCCCTGTGCTGAATAGTGGGGGAAAAACGCAATGTTCATACATTTCAACAGTTTTGAGTACACACCAAGAGAAATGAGATATCAAGTTTGTTAAATTAATGCTATAAGAAATGTGTTATATCTGATGATACTGAGAATTACAATAAAAATTTATGTATATTACTGAATAGTATCTTTAATTCATTGTTCATTATTTTCTGATTACTTTTTGAAGAATTTATAATATGAAATAATATATTTATCAGGATATAAAGATAACATAGAAAGAATGAAATAAATGTAACGTTCTATTGCTCAGATAGGCTTCAATCACTCAATATTTATTTCAATGTGTGGTAACAATTACAATCTATTTAAAACATAGCTGTGTTCTTCCCTGTTATAATTTGAAGCAGCCAAGTTGTAACTAGACAACTGCTGGTTCTTGGACAGAGAGGTTGCCTCCAGGCTGGCTCTGTGGGAAGCTGCCAGGAGCTGCTCCCCCTGGAGTGCGTCTCCACACCTGCTGGGTTATTCCCATGGCAGTCTCTGGCCTGGACTCCGTGAGGCTCTCAGCAGGTGTGGTCCCGACCCTTCTGCACACACTGCAAAGTTGTTGTGGGGACTCCAAGCTGCGTCAGCTTGGTGAAGCAGACACATCCCCTGGAATCCTTCCCTGTGTGATTTGGGTTTAGGACTGGGCAACACAGAGGTTGAACTGACTTGGAGAGCAGAAGCAGAACACAGCCTGACGTTACCAGGGCTCTGGGCCGTCCCTGGCCTGCCTCTCCCAGTGCCTTGCTCTTCCCTGGACTCCAGACCATCCACCTCGGGCTCACCACCAGAAGGGCTCCACTTTTTGGCTTCACTTCCCGAGCTGTCCCATATGCTCAGAATGGCCCAGGCGTGCCCAGGCCTCAGGAAGACTGGCCCGTGAGTCCCACGTCACCCCCTTGCTCCCGGGGGCCTCCCAAGGCTGTCAAGGCCTCGGTGCTATAATAAACCCCTGTTCCCAGCACCGGGGGTGCCTCAGCTTCTGTAACCAGAGGTGCCAGGCTGAGTTGCTGTGGCAACTCCTCAAACACATCCCACGATCTTGGTTTCACATCCCACGATCTCAGTTTTAGGGCCACCCCAGGCAGAGTTCTGATAGGGGGACCAGACGGCTAAAGTTTCAAGCAGGGTGGTAGAGAGGGCTATTAGACTATGGAGTGAGGCAATGCCCACCAGCAACTGCTCTCTTGTGCCCACAGGGAGACAAATTACCCTGACAGCCCGGGTGCATCCCCAGGAAGAACGTTCAAAGTGACGGCCATTCTCCTTAGCTGCCTGTGACCAGCACAGGGAGAGAAATTAACCAAAGGTGGTAGAATTAGAGGAAAACAATCTAGCCCAGTACTTCCTGGTTTAAAACTATTTTTCTTTTCTTTCTTTCTTTTTTTTTTTTTTTCGTTGTTGTTGTTGCAGTTTTTGGCCAGGCCTGGTTTAAACCCGCCACCTCCAGTGTATGGGGCTGGTGCCCTACTCCTTGAGCCATAGGCGCTGACCCCAAAACTATTATTTTCTTATTTCCATTTTCCATGATTTGCATGAGAATCTCAAACTTAGAAACAGCCTAAAGGGAAAGGTGAAATGCAGGACCCCGGGCGTATGGCTTTAGAACCTGGAACAGGGTCCAGGTACATGAAGGATCCCAGGCATGTGGCTTTAGCACCTAGAACAGGGTCCAAATGCAACTCTGGAAGCTCTGTTAGCACCCCAGAAAGGCTAAACTGGGGGTCCAGGGCATTTCTCCTGGGCCGAGGGTCCTGGTGGAATTTTGCAGTCCTGAGACGTATCTTATGCTAAAACTAGGGGTGCTTGTGGGCTGAGAGACTCAATCTAACATGAAAAGGGGAGGGTGAGCCTCTTGCCCACTGTAGGCTGAGAAGGCTTCCTGGCTGCAAAAAAAGACCAGTTGTGTCCTAGGCAAAGGAGGAATGTTTAAACAATCCCACTGCACTCGTGATTCCTTTGACAAGCAGTCAGTGCTAATCTCCTACTCTGTTCCAGGCTGCATTCTGGGACCTAAGAATATAAAAATAAATACATTTATAATTTTTAATCACATCTACATGTGGGATGTGTGTCCAGGCTAAGTGAAAATAGGAAAAAGTTTGAAGAGTCAAGTGCATCTCAAGTAACAATCAAAATTCACAGAAACTCTGCAGCTCACTTCGAGGCTGTCCTTACTATTTTGGAGAGCATGTTCCCTGAGCTTAGGAACACTCATCACACCTCTCCCACACATGGCAGGGACAATTAGTCTGAAGTGAGTGGCAGGGTACACTCACATAAATAGGGGCCTTCAAGCTCCCTTTAAAAAGTGCTGCTGTGATTCACAGTGACATCATTTTAATTTTGACATCTTAATACTGTCTGCAGAGGTTTGCTTTGACAATGTTTTGTTGTGTTGTGACACTGTTTGTAGTTTTATTCTAAAGCCTTAGCATTTTAATTTTTTGTTTCACATCAGAAGCACAATGGAAATCAATTAAGATTTTTCCTGCTTTTGGAATGGAGAGAAGTGCTCTGAGATTTGAGTGATGATTTTTCACTTCGTTGCCATGCATGGTAAGTATAATTCATATGTATAATCCTAGCAATGATTTGGGTTTTTTTCTTCCATTTAAAACTAACCAAAAATTAAAGATAAAGAAAATAATATTGGAAGATGTGGCTTCACCTCTTGTTTTTGCTTTGTAACAGAGCTCCCAGAAGGAGAACTGTGGTTGATAATGAGCTCTCTCATTTTCCAAAGATGTGTGAATGAACTCCCACAAAAGGCCAAAGTGCATTTTCACACGTGTTCAAAATTATCATGTACCTCAAACAGAGTATTCGACATTGAACTGGCCCCAGAACAAGCAATGGGCCCTGTGATGCCGGTCACCAGCCTGGAAACCTCAGCTGTCTGATAAAGCTTCTTCTCTGGGTATTTGTGTCACGGACCCTTCAGGTGAGCAAGGTCTCCCAGGATGAGAAAGGCTGTGAGAGAGACCACCAGTTCCATGTGCTGAGATGAGTGACTTCACGCTTCAAACCTGTCCACCAACCCTCATTCCTGAGGCTGTGGGAGGGGCCACACCTTACCTTTAGAACAAGCTGTCTGTACCAAAAAGCTTTTTGTCACATGAGCTTATACATGTTGACTGTAGATAACGCCCAGGGAACCAGCCAAAATAATATCCATTGGTAACTTACAGTGCAGTCTGCGAGAGAGAGGCTTTAGAGCCCTGGGCTTCTCTGACCGGAGCAGGGCCATCCACAGACATGCGGACGCTCAGCATGGTGAGTGCATGATGGGGTCCCCGCCGTCCTATAGGACCCTCTGTAAACATGGCTTCACACTGTCACATCTCCCTATTTAAAAATATTATCTAATTGTGATGATGGAGGTTATGTGCACTGAGAGGTGCCCAGACAGCATGTGAAACATGACTTCCTGGTGTTTCTGTGAGGCGTTTCCAGACAAGTATGTGAATTGTGCACTGAGAGAGAAGACTCAGTGTTGGTGGGCCTCATCCAGTCCTGGGATCTCATCCTCCCCTGGGGGCCTCATCCAGTCTTAGGGATCTCATCCAGCCCTGGGGTCTCATCCTCCCCTTGGGGATCTTCCATGGGGGAGGGTCTCATCCTCCCCTGGGTGGGGGGGGGTCTCATCTAGCCCCTGTAGGCCAGAACAAACCAAACATGCAGAAAAAAGTGAATTCTCTGTCTCCTTCAGGGTCTGCACCCTCCCCTTATGCCTTTGGACACTCAAGTCCCTGGTCCTTGGGCCTTGAGGTGGGCCGTGGGAGCTGCGCTGTGAACCCCCAGCCTTGGGCCTTGGGACTCAGACTGAAGGCAGCACTGGCCTCCCAGGGGTCACCTGCCAGCCGTGTGTCAGTTGCCATATAAACCTCCTCACATGTGCCTATCACAGCCCATTTCAGGCAGCCCTGGGTTACAAACAAGATAGGTTCTTGTTCTTAATCTGTGTTTAGGCGGGAACTGCTACATTTACCTATCACCTACAAGAGGCTCTGTTCACAAGTGCAAGGTGAAGGTCCCAGGATGTCTGTGACTCGAGAAGGCCTGGAGTTCTGTTTCTCCAGCAAACGCGTCTAATACAGCGACACTGTACACAGCTCTTTCCAGAAAACATTAAGTTTAGTGTTGATTCAGTGCGCGTACTAGATGGCCAAGGTCTTCCTGAATATTTATTGTGCCAACCGGTGTGGTTACTGCCCTTTAAGTGCAGTGTCTTCCACATGTCAAGCGCACAGGACCTCCGCTCCCACCAGACTGGACACAGGTTGAGTTGGCTGGACGGAGGCCCTGCGGGTGGCCGCGGGCTGGCCCAGCCCTTCCCGCTGCGGAGGACCCAGGGCATCTCCGGCTTTTAGGCCGCCCGTTTCGGGAGCCTTCTTCTAACTGCTGATGTTTGTGACTCTACTGCACAGTTAACACGCAGGAATCCTGAAAAATGTGGCCAAAATAAGTGTGACGGCCATACAGGACGTGAGCAGAGGAGACGAGCGATCCGGGTTTCCGGACCTGCGCGTTCCCCACGGCGTCCTGCACACGTCAGCTGCGTGCGCCGAGGAGCGCGCAAGGGCTGGCGGCAGTGCGGGACGCACAGGGCGCATGCGCCAACTGCTCTGGACTGTGACGTCACACACACGTGGCCCCTTAGACCCAGCAGGCAAAGCACACGTGGCAGGAAGCGGAAGCCCGCTCACCTGCCCTAGAGGGAGGCCGCCCGCCCTCCTGCTCCTGAGCGCTCAGCTGACAGACGGGTCACCTGACATACGGCATGCACTCACGCACCTGCTGTGCACACGTGGACCTCTAGGCCTGCCTGTGATGCTGCTTTCCCCACAAGGCAGTGGTCATTTTATGTCTTTAAAAATAAGAGTTTTGATATTCAAACGACTTTTGGCAGCCAAGAGGCAGAAATGTGTGTGCGCAGACAGCCGTGATTATGCCATCTAAAATGTTATTTTTAATGAAATTTGTAGTAATGAAGAAGTTTTAAGACTAAATAAATTAATATGAATTAAAACTAATTTACAGTCTTCCCTGGGTAAGTATAAAAAGAAATTTTGTTTATAATTTTAAAACCACGTTTCCATATATTTGATTTTAGAAAGTCATTTTCCTCATTAGAGACCTTGACACCAAGTGCATAGGGAGGAATTTCCTCAAATCAGACTCCTCCTTGTGCTTTCGTGTGTTTGTGAGTTTGGTTTATTTTATTTCCACAGACTGGAATAATAGTTATTAATTTTTTTAAATCATTTACATGTTTGTTCAAAACACATTGATAGGGCATCTGGCCCAAAGCAAGCAGAGTGCTAACCCTCTACGTTCAGAGGAGAAACGTTTCCTCAACAAGGTGAATTGTCCCCTTCTAGACATCACCAGGATTTGAAGACACTGTGGGAAGGGCCACTTCCCGCTCTCACTTAATAAAAAGGGCACACACATGTTGTCCAAGACGGGCCCATCAGAGAAGGGGACCGTGTCTGGACCAGGTAGATAAATGGTTTTATTTTTTGTGTTTCAAGAATAAATAGTATTTAGGCTGATGGATGAATGTCCTTTCCTCTAAACCAATGAATCTGGAAACATAATTTATGGTCATGAAGCATTTCTCAGGCTGATGACTAAAGGGGCCCTCAGTCCATGCTCCCTAGTCAACCTACACCTGCAGTGGGCCAAGCGGCTCCAACACAGCCCTTCACAGGGCAGGCAGACTGCCGGCTCCAGCCAGCACACGCAAGTGCAGGAGGTGTGCGAGGCTGAGGCCGGGAACATAGGCCACATGGACGAGGAGCCGTCACATGACCCAGTGGGCTGTGCTGGCACTTCAATCCCAGGAGGTGACACTGGTTTTTCACTTAACTGCCACCAGTTGGAAATGACAGTTATCTTTTTACTTCCTACATATTTACTAATTGTCAACTTGAACTATTTTCTCATTTTTCATGTTTTGTACTTAGACATTTTGGTCTTTTCTTTACTTGTTTGTTCTGTTTTTTCTTGCTGTCCCTCTGTGTGTCTGTGTTCTCATTTCCTCTTCTTATGAGGACTCTAGTCACACACCTGTGAAGGCTCCCAAAGGACGGCCCAGGACTCCTGGCCATGAGGAAGGAAGATGCCTAGAGCCAGTTCGCTTATGACTGTTCGTCCCATGTGCCCACAAAAACAGAAACATGCATAATTACATACACACACACTCATACACAGACACACAGACACACAGGTGCAGAGCTCTCAGGAAGAAATATTAAAAATAAATAAATAACGCTGGGCTTTCTTATCAGCTCAGCAGCGAACGTCTCTGCACAAGAAGCACACTGCCTACGTTTCTGTCATTTCTAAGAGGGATTTGGAAGGAAGGGAGGAAGGGAAGTTGACTGTTTTTCCAAAGGACCATAACAAGCTGTTTAAGATTCAGTGAAATATAATCTCATCAGGACCTACAAAAGGCAATTTTCACAGAAAAAATACTCTTTGATGCAACATGACCCTCAGTTTCTCTTAAATTACATGTTTGAGTATACTTTTTCACGTTTCAGATACACTTTATTCAATTCTGAATTATAGAGCCTTCCAGGCCCTGTTTTCCCTGGCGCTGTATGATGAGCGCCTATGAGATGTCCAGTGTCTGTGCATCCGTGCCAATCTCAGTGTGGCAGAGACCCAAACCTGCCAGTACAGCCTGTCTCAATCCTGGTTCTGTGACAGGGTTATCTTTTCCTGCGTCCAGGAAGATGTACAAAAAATAACTCAGTAGTTTCAGTGGATAAATATGACAATGCAATTATCCAGAGTCACGATCCAACACAAGCCTATATTATTATCTATTTTTGTATAATTGCTCAGCAAAGCTTGACAGTCAGAATTACGAGGGAGGTTGTGGTAACTAGAATAATAATTCTTTGACATTATGCCTCTTGGCATGGTTTTGATATGTGCACCTGCCAACGATTACTTTCAGCCTAGAGAAAAACTTCACTCCACTTACATGATCTGTGGTGTGGAGAGGGCTCTTCGCCACGTGTTCGCATGCTCTGGGCTCGGGCTGTCCCCAGATCCACAGGTGAAGCTCCACGGTGAGCTTGAGGACCGGTGGTCCCATAACTGACAGTTTGCAGAGTTCAGCACCTTGTAGGGGCTCGAGGACAAGTCAGTACGTTGATTATGGGCCCGTTTTTGACCCCCGTATTCCTGGCTGCTCAGTTTTCTGTAGGAGGGGAAGGTATTTGACCAGAAACCACCCCACCGTGCTGTGGCGTGCTGGCTGTGGGCTCCAGAAGTCACTGGGGTCTGGGTCTAACCTCTCTCTCTCCAGCATGAACTTTGTTCCCATCAGGACAGGTTTGCCACCCAGACCTTCCTGGGTGAGCTGCTCTCTCAACACTCAGCAGCCAGTAGTAACGGGTCCTATTTTCAGAGGATGCCCCGTGTGATTGGGGGGGCCGTGGCGGGGCTCTCTGTCCACTGAGTGTGCCCTTGCTCTTTTCAAGAGTCGCGCTGCTCATGTCTTAGCCTTACTGTGAGTAAAACCCCCATAAATAATGACACTGAGAAGACGATGCACCATCATCACCACCACTGAGCCATTTTCCTCGTCTGTGACGTCCACACTCCAGAACCTTACAGGTCCAGGGAGGGCGGCCAACGCCCATGGGCAGTGAACCTCACAGCAGTGTACAAAACACTTAGTGAGGGAAAAAATTGAGTTCTTAATAGCCAAAAGTAAGGGGTTTAGATTTCTGATTTCCTTTCTTTTTTTTTGAGACAGTCTCACTATGTCACCCTCAGTAGAGTGCTGTGGTGTCATAGCTCACAGCAACCTCAAACTCTTGGGCATAAGCCATTCTCTTGCCTCAGCCTCCCAAGGTGGGACTATAGGCTCCTGCCACAACACCTGGCTATTTTTTGTTGTTGTTATGGTTGCAGTTGTTGTTGTTTAGCTGGCCCAGGTTGAATTCCAACCCACCAGCCTCAGTGTATGTGGCTGGCGCCATAACCACTATGCTATGAGTGCCAAGCCTAGATTTCTGATTTTCATACTGCCCTAATTGTATCTTCACAGCCTGTGTATAATCAGCACCAATAACCCGTGAGCACTTGCTCACTCCACAAGTCAACTTTCCACCCAGTCGGCCTGGATTCACTTTGCATTAATTCAACCACCCTTTGGTAAGAATGTCAGGCTCTCATAGCAGGGGCTAAGGGGCTACGATGTTACCAGGGCGTGCTTCTTTGCTCCAGGATAGAGAGCAAGGTCAGGAGCGCCCACAGCTTCTCTAAAAGAAAGAGGAACCAAGGGTGGGAGGAGGGAAGGAAGACAGAGGGGGCGGAAAACAGCAGGTGATGAGTTGTATGAGCCAGGCAGCCAAAGGGAGCTGGAAGCCATGCCCAGGGCTCTGAGCACTGGGGCACACTGTAAACCGTGAGTTATACCCTGAGTCCTGCCAGGGGTATCAAGGGCTGCTGGGAGAGGGGGAAGCACAGTGTGGGTATGGGGTGGGGGCATTACTGTCCCACCTGAGACCCCACATCTTCCACCCCATTGCAAGGCTGTGCATTCAAGGGAGTGATCAGACCAATTTAAAAAGGGACAAGACAGTTATTTTGAAAAATCAGAGCCCCTTCCTCTGCTGTATCTCAGGTGAGTGTCACCAGCCAGCGTTTCTGCTGACCTGGCCTCCTGGCCAGGCTCGGTGGGTAGGATATTCCTCTTGAGAGGTCTGAGCCAAAGTCACGAGGGCTCTTTCTGTCCTACAATTGCTAGTTGTGGGGGTTACAGAAGGAGCAGCGGGACACTCTGCAACAGTGGTGAATGGGAGCCCTGCTCCTGGCGGCTGTGGCCGGGACCCAGCAGTGGGAGGTGCTGGCCTGACTCCTCTGTCCTCCGGCCACTGCACCAGGAGGCCGCTGTGCAGGCCTCCCACATTCAGGGTGTCCCCCTGCGGTGACACCCATAAGGCTCATGGTCCCACATGCTGAGTGCCTTTCCTCCTCAAATCCTAGTCCTCGGGATCACAGATTTTATCTTCCCGGGCCCCTGACCACGTGGCCAAACCATGCATTCCAACATGAGCCCGAGTATCTTCTCACTGGAGACAAATGTCCCTCCACATGACATCAGGGACAGATGGTCCCCTCGGCTCTGCCCAGGGCAGATCCCTCGCACGGTCACGGTGCTGTCACAGCACCCTGCCTTCAGCTTTCCCCAGCGTGTTCACACCATGATTTTACAAAAGCAAAGGATGTTGGAGCCTGACTGAAGCCAGGGTGAAGGAGATTGCCCACAGAAAAGTCTGCTCGGAGCTTTGTAGCAGCTCAGGAGAGAGACCGACCGCATGGATGTCTCGCTGATAAGCTCTTGAAGCCCAAGTGAAAAGTCCCAAGTGGCAGCTACACAAGCTGTAACCTTTTACTCTGGTAACCCAATGATTTAAGTGAGCTAAAATTAAACGTTGCTTTCCTTCTAATGCAGAAGTCCTTCTAATTATTTTAATAACATGCAAATTGCATCTTTACAACTCAAAGTACATAATCACCTGAGTGTTTCAGTAAGAATTCAACTTATTAATTACATTAAAATGTATCCAATTAATTCAAGCCAGCTCATTCCAATTATAAACTTGAAAAAAAAAAGATGCAAACTTCTGTTAGAAAAACAGGGACACTTTCATTGCTCTTTGGAGTTTTTTATCAAGTTGTTAGTATTAGCAGATTGTTTCATAAGATGTCTCCCATGACTTCTTATTTGAATCAACTAATAATGGAAAGGCTCAAGCAAAGTTACAACAGGAATTGAGAAATGGAACTTCTGCCCTCAGCTGTCCCCACTCTGATCTTCATTTTGTCTCTGGCAGACCTGCCATGGGGTGGACATCACCACCCAGGTGTCCAGACCCACCTGAGTGACACACAGGTGGAGCCCTCCCAGGGTCAAAGGCTGAGGAGCAGGTGGTGCTGGAAGGTTCTGGGCATCGGTGTGCACCTGGTGCCCCACAGAGGAGTACCATGCCTTGTGAGTGGAGTGTGCCTGGAGGGTGAACAGCAGTTTTGTCCAAAGATAACAGTTTTCCAACTTATTTTTTCACTGCCCTAGCTTTGATAGCCCGCACGCATAATAAAGGTGGTTACTTCTCATCAAGACCACTTTTCTAAGTACAGGAAAAGATAACAGCAGAAACAGCAGCTAATGATTATAGAGAAATTCAAAGTCTACAAACCACTGTACGTGATAGATTTAATAGCTGTGGGTCCAATAGGACTTATATGCAGTCACATAAATCAATTTACTTAAAATAAAATCTATACGCTTTATCTGTACACACACATATTCAGGGACAAAGCTCGATGCCCGTGAGTCTCCTGCAGACCTGCGCAGGTGTCTGGGCAGTGAGGGAGCTGGCACCACGCAAAGTCCAGCACTGTCCAGACACGTCTCACACCTGCCGGGCAGGTGACACGCAGCCTCTCCCCCAAAGCGGCCTTCTGGATGCAGAGAGTCGGGACCCTGATCAGAGGGGCAGGGGCCCGGTCTGGATACGTGAAAGACCTTAGCTCCTCAGAGCCATCGTGAACAGCCAGGACCACACCCCTCTCCTGCTTGCAGAGTTACAATTTATGCCCATGTGCAGCTGGGGGTGGCGGTGTCTGCCAGCAACCTGCAGGCGGCTGATAGAAGGGCAGGAGCCGACTAACCCAGGGTAGGCGGGATAGAAGGGTGCAGGCACAACACGACATCATGGGCCAGTGACCATCTTCTATGCGGCTGCACCTGACTTAGAAACTATTGATTTTTATGTCCCCCTGGAGTCCAGAATTCCTTCCAATAAGGGGCAAGTGTTTCACATATTGTACGAAGCCCTTACACCCTCCGTGTGATTTAGGCCCCCTTTCTGTATCCGCTTCACATGCGATGAGAATGGAGTTTACAGAGACGAGCTAAGTCGCCCAAATCAGCCCAGCTAGAAAGCAGCGGACCCAGAACCTGCTCTGAGGTGTCTGCCAATAGGAGCCTGTGTGAGATTCTTGCGACTGCCATTAGGAGGCACTGCAAACCATGGGGTAAGAGGCCCACACCCTTAATCCCAGCACTCTGAGAGGCCCAGGGAGGTGGATCGCCTGATCTCAGGAGTTCGAGACCAGCTGAGCAAGAGCGAGACCCCGTTACCACTAATTATAGAAAAACTAGCCTGGTGTTGTGGCAGGTGCCTGTAGTCCCAGCTACTCCGGAGGCTGAGACAGGAGGATTGTGTGAATCCAGGAGTTTGAGGTTGCTGTGAGCTGTGATGATGCCACAGCACTCTACCCAGGGCAACAGAGTGAGACTCAGTCTCAATAAAGTATAAATGACAGTTAAATTTAAAAATAAAAAATAAAAACCGCCACAAACAAGATGGCTTACAACATCAGAAAGTGATTTTCTCCCAGTTCTGGAGGCCACAAGGCCAAGGCCAAGGCTGGGCCGAGCCCCTGGGAGGCCTGTGGGAGAGGGACTCCCCAGCCTGCTGGCCACTCTGGGCTCAGGACAGCTCTACTCTCCACCTCTGCTTTCCCCGGGGTCCTCCCCGTATGTGTGTATATATATGTCAGAGTGTGTATGAGTGTGTATATGTTTGTTTATAAACAAACCCTTCAAAATAAGGTCACCAGGATGAGCCCCAAATCAGGATGAACTGAGGCCCTCCTGAGACAGAGAAACCCACATACTCATACCCACACATACATACACACACACTCACACGTACATACACAACCATAGCTGACCGCCTCCCTGCCCTGAGCCTGTTTTCAGAGCTGACAGGCACCACGTGTGTGCATCAGCACAGCTGGCCCAGTTCCTCATGTTGACCACCTCGTTCCTTATTCTGAGCACTCTGAGTGCTGACCAGTCTGTTACAGTCCTGGGGGTGGTTATGGGTACACAATAGTTATGCGTTTTTATAGGATCCTTGTGGTGTTTCGGAGCAGGCAGTCAGTGTGAATTAACCAAACACAGGAACTGGGGTGTCCATCAGGCAGGCTTCTGTGACAACGTCCCTAAATCCTGGAAGTTTGGGGGAGAATGGGGAGAAATGCTGAGTTATTAATCGTGTAGGGCTTATTTTACAGATAAGGAAAAAAAGATAGTATACAGTATTAGAAACATATTTCAGTCCTATTAGCATTTTTTAATCTTGGCAAAGTTCTTGATGAAATAAGAATGATGAGAAACTTCCAAATCGGGAGGAAATACAGATAGCTCTCATAAGAAGAAGAATGCACGGCTGGACGTAATCCTGCTGAGACTGGGTTCTTAAACTGAAGACTGTTGCCATGCCATCCTCCAGAACGCCCCCCACCCTCCACATGGTGAGCTGGGAACACTAAGGTGTCAGCACACGTCTCCTGGTCCTGTCACTGCGAACACCCTTTCCACCTGTCTGCCAGATGCTGGGGCTGCTTGGCGCCATGACGACCTCTACTTTGTGACTGAGCCCTCAAGAGTTCTTCTAAATTTTCCTCTGGTTTCAATTGTTTTGTTATTTGTGTTTTGTTTTTTCAAACTTTAAAAACAGCAGAATAGTTGTTCCTTTTCTTCATTTCATCAGATAAAGGTTTTTACTAAACTTTTTCCCATCACACTTATTTGGTATTCATTGTCCTTAAGAACAGGAAAAAAAATCGAGTGGGAAACGTGGGGCCACGTCTGTGTCCTGAGACATCTTCTCTGCCTGGACGCCACCAGGGACAACTCATCCTCGGGGCCCCAGCAAACTCTAGGGGCAAATGAGAAAGTTTGAGGGTCAGTGAAAATGAAGTAAGGATGGTGTACACATAACGCTCACTCTCCACTCTCTCTGCTTCATGGAGAAATGTCTCATAGCTGATATCCAATTAGTTCCAGACAGAAAAAGGGATTCCTATAATAACAAACCACAAAATTTGCCCTACAGTCATATTTAAGAATAAAAAAAAAACTCTGAAGATATAAAAGAACTTTTTAAGACTAAACGATACTAGAAAGCAAGAAATGATATTAATAAACCCAACTATGTAGAACCCAAACCTTCTCATGAAGGAAAAATTCACTTTAAGCAAAGTCAACAGAACACAAGACACGCTAGTAACTATGTGCAGCTCCTCCTAGCATGGGGGCCGGGGTGCAGAACCACAGCTAGACGGGGCAGGTTCCATCTGCCAGGGGGTGGCAGGAAGGGCCCTCTACACAAAGTTAACATCTCAGGTCAGGGCTGTAAATATCTAGAGAGACCTTGCAAATTCCCATCTGCTCCGCTGCCCCAAGCCTCACACACGTGAGGGACAGCGACACAAACTTTTAACAAGAGGGACCGTTTTGAGGGTTTGGGGGGGCGGAGGGGAATCAATGAAGTAAAATTTTAAAATACACTGATTTTCATATGAGAGCAATTTTCCCGATATCCTAGGGCACCTAAAATACTCCTAGAAGGAAATAGAATTTTTCCACATACAGAGATGGTTTGAAGCTACTAAATAAACCAGCTTTGCTGATAACAGGTGAACTGCCTCTGAACAAGAACCTTTTTGAATGACTTCCTGTTTCAGCAGAAGACTTTTAAACAATTTTTAAATTACTTTGAAGAATTATTTTTTAAAATGGTGATCTTAACCACTGATTTAAACATGGCAGGGAAAGAAATCAAAGGCAAGCCCCCCCCCCCCTTCCTTGGCTCAGTGAATGACCATTTTCACAGCTAGTTCTGTGTTAGCACCTTACCATGCCTGCATTTCCAGAACAAAAATAAAGTCCTTGCTGTCCCCTGCAAACACAGCCTGGCAACAATCTATAAAATTTATATTTTAAAGTATGATGTTATAAAAATAGCCCCGTATCTTGACTCTCACCCCTAGATAGACACAGATAGATAGATGCATAGATTAGACAGACAGATTATATCTCAAATAAGTCAACATTTCATATTAATGAGAACTCAATGTGCTTTTAATAAACAGACATCACAATTGGGGTAAAAATACTCATATTTGCTTCCAATTCATTTTTCTCTAATGCCATCCAAAGCTTGAGAAGTTATATATTTTATTTTATCCATATATTATCTGAAGCGCATGACTGAATGACTCTGTAAGTTGAGATATTGAATAACATTAAAACTGAATATTAAGCTTCAAAATTGTTCTTGAATTTCTTCTAGTATATTTTACATGTAAGTGGATAACACTTCTCACCTGCATAATTTTTTATAATATGTGTATTTTAAGCACAATAGTCTCCAAGAAGGAAAAAATAAAATATTCCAAAGTCTAAATTTTGGCACATTTTAATAAATGTAAAGTTAATGTTTTGTTCTGCTGTGAAGACTTTTTATATGCATTATATGTAATATTTTAGCAACTAGAGATAAAGTTTTGTGAAAATCCATTCCTATTTATGCAATTTCACAACCCTAATTAGAAACCTGTAATCAATATCTTGTGTTTGAAGAAGTGAAATGGTGAGGATTAGACAGAAAAGAACTCTGCTAATACTCTGTACTTTATCTTAAAATTGTAAAGCCAGAATCCTTAACCAGTGAAGAATAAACTCTGAAATTTTTAAGAGACTTAAAAATATATATGTATAAGCCTTGCACCATTTCTGATAAGGCCTGTATTAGGGAAACATTAAAATAGTTGTTATTGCGTATCAGGGGGATAGTTCAGTACAGAGCTATTTTTTGGTGCTCCTTAGATCCAGTTTGAGAGGGATGACAGGGCAGAGAAGTGATGGCTCCAGCTCCTCACAAAATGCTAAAGCATTTGGGGACTTGATAAAACACAAACTCCCCTGGTCTAACCAGATCAGTGAGCAAAAAACACTCACCTGTCTCTCAGGAACAACTGACCACGTTCCCAGCTGCTGTTAACTGCTCAACTCAACAAAAGCTGTGAATGGCAAATGAGTAAAATATTGATCAACAGCTTCCAGAGAGGACCGCTTAATAACGTTACACAGAGAATGCCACAAAATCCATCTCGCGCCCATTTGGGGGAGCGTTTAACACTTGGTCCAGATGGAATTGTTAGCAGAATAACAAGGAACAAACTGCAGCCTTCCCAACACCATCGACTCTGTGGAAGGTTCAGGGCGGAATGCTTGTCCTGGGGTAGCAAGCCAGGAAACAGGGCAGGGACGGCAGGGGACAGCAAGGGATGGCAGGGGATGGCAGGGCACCAGGTAACAGTGAGGGATGGCGGGGGACAGCAAGGCACATCAGGGGACGGGAGACGGCAGGGGACGGCAGGGGGTGGCAGGCCTGGGACCAGGTGACAGCCAGGGACGGCCGGGCACAGCAAGGGACCAGGTGACAGTGGCGGGAGATGACGGGGACAGCAGGGAACCATAGGGGACAGCAGGGTCAGTGGGGACACGCAGCCCCCAAAACTGGAGGGAGCAGGCCACACTGAGGCTTGGTGAGGGCGGAGGTGAAGGGGAGCCTCACACTTGAGCCAAAGATTCAGTATGCTGAGATTCAGATTTTGGCTAAGGTTTATCATATACGAACCCTAAGGTGGACATGTGCGCAAAAAGTAAGTGCGGTTGGAAAGGTAATGTTGCTTTTCTGCCAATCCCTGAGTTCCTAAAGCAGCTGAAACCCTCATTCCAGGACTGATCACAGGAATAAAGGGTTTTAAGAGCCCCCAGAGAAGGTGGGGTAAATGATTAGGAACTTCTAGGATCCCCCCAAGATCCTCCATAGTTGCAGCTTCACCTGTTCCCCAGGAACACCAGCAGACACTGGTGTGCAGGCTGAGCAGCGTGCGTGGGGATGGCGTACGTGCTGATGCTGTGCGTGCTGATGCCGTGCGTGCTGACGCCGTGCGTGCTGACGGGCATGTGTGCGTGCGCACCAGCATGTACGCTAGTAGATGTGCCCGCTAACGCGCATGTGTGCACGCAGGTGTGCGTGCTGACGGGTGTGCGTGCTGACGGATGTGCGTGCTGACGCACCGTAAAGTGGCAGTGCCGCCTTGCATGTAGTGGCCCGGACGAGAGCGCAGCCGCCAAAGCGCCCTCGGAGACCCTTTGCTAAAGCCAGACTATATTGAGACTCTGTACTAATTATCACAATTGTCAAAAATCCAATAATAATTTTAAATAGCTTCTATTACGTTGTAGTTAAAAACAACAATAATGAATATTTAACAGTAATATTTTAATGACTGCATTACATATGTAATAATATTTAATAAAACTAAATGAGCCTAAATAACACGAGTTGATATTTGCAACGAAAATGTCCAGCACGTAATAAACAATTTCCACACACGTAATATAAATTAGAAAGTAATGTCAGAGACTTTGGTGTAGAACGTTTAAAACTAAATATTCCTTACTATTTCAGCTATGTTTAAAGAAAACTTCAATGTACACAGATATCAAAATTCGAAAAGTAAATCATTCTAATATTTTCAGAAATGTGTTGGTTCAAATGTTTCTGTGTTAAAGAAAAATATCTTTGTATCTAACGGATCAAAATCCAATAAAAGTCCACACATAAAATTTGGTGAATCGTAAGATTGTTGAACTTGAACTCAGAGTTGAATGCCTAACGCTGGAATCAGTGTAAGACCAAGGGCCTTCCCTTCACTACTCAAACTTCTTCATGTATTTTAAGGAAATGCATTCCACTCCGTTCTAATTAAAGTTTTTATAATTAGCCCTAAAAATAAGACACTTCCACAAGCAGGAGAGGTGCATTTGCTGTCGGTAATAGCGCATATGGTGAACTGAGGGCTTTGCTGACGTATGTGCTGTATCCACTGCTTTTTCCAATGTGCTCAAGGATGTCCATGATGCAAGTGTCAGACACTAAGGATAAAAACATGTTTGCATCCTAAAAATATTACATTAGACGTGCTCAGAAATCAAATAGATAATGTGTAACTAAAACCTTGGAATACTCACTACTGTTTTGCTGTGGGTTACAGTTAACATACCTCACAGATCACTCAGCACCTCTGTTTTCTCCACGGTGCCTACTGTCTCTACAATAGAGTGCCCAGGACTCAGCAGAGCTGGGCAGGAGTCAGCTCACTCCTGCCTGACCTCTGACTGCCGCCTGGCTGGTACCCACTGCTCAGGACAGCAGATAGCTGTCATCCTTAGTGCAGAAGGCCAGTCCCGCCAGAGAGCACCAGAAGAACAGGGCCTCAGAGCCTGGAAGGCAGCCCAGACCTCCTAGGTGCTGGGCACCTCTGTCCCTGAGCCAAGTAGGGTGCAAGCACCCTGGGTTCCCGAATCCTAGGTCTCACTCAGAACAGAGCAAGCCCATCACCCTTCACCCCAGTGCTTCCCCTCCTGAAGATCTGGGATTGGGGAAGGTCCCCGTTTCCTGCCTTACGAGACGCCTGGGCGTGCATTTTGAGAACACATCTTTGTGCTCATTGCAGCTGCCATTTGCTTTGGTGAGATCGTTACAGGTCCCTACTCCAGTCTGCTGAGATACTCCTTCAGAAGAGCATCACGTGTGGAAGGAGCTCAGTAGAGATTTGACAAATGGGAGAGCATCAAAGTTTCTCTGGAAGTCTACTCAGAACCCAGAGTTGAGCTAAGCTGGGTGACAGCTCTAATAGCTCTCAATGTGATGGCCTCAAGGAGTTAACAATGTATTTAAGGAGATGATTATAATACATGACACAAATGTGAATATGAGACAGCAGGTAATTGAGTGCTAAATTGTGTGGAACCTCGTCCACATCCTGTCAAAGCTGGAAGGAGACAAGAGAGTGAGGCTGAAGTTGAAGAGAGGGTGAAAGAGGGATTGAGATGTGTCCCTCCAAGCCGGGCGTGGGCGGTGCTCGGGAGGAAGGCGTCTGCACCTATCATGAAGAGAGAGACAGCTGAGAAGGAGCTGCTCTGGGGAAGTGCCGGCTCGGCCTCCAAGGGAAGTGCACACTTAGATCAAGGGTACTAAAAATAACCTGTTCACTGGCTGGTAACTCAGACCGGCCTGATCTGCAGTGACAAGCATCCCTCCCGACTTCTCACAGACGTGGGAAGCAGAGGCCATTATTATCCCAATTCAGAGGCGGGACTTGGCACACAGTGGGATTAAATTATCCAAGGTCATTTGTTCAGCTGGTGGACAGTGGGCATGGGTCTGAACCCTCAGAAACACATGTGTGTGTGTTGGGGGGGTAAAGTCTTAGCAAAGATGCAGAGCTGAGGTCAAGATGGGCAGGAAGCAGAGATGTGAACAGGATCTGATAGAAAAGGTGAAACTCCATGGGTAGAATTCAAGGTCACTAAGAAGTCAGGGAAATAGTTCAACTATATACTCATATGAATGAAAATACAGAAAAGATAAAAATATATCAGACATATAGCAAGTGTTTATAATATAATGTATAATAATAAACTATGGTATGTATCATTATATAATCTTACTAACATGATTACATTAAAAATAATGTAATAGATAAACAAGTCTTTATAATATATACTATAAAATGTATTGTTACATAATTATAATATGTAATTATATTAAATGTGATACAATGTATGAACAATGTAACTACCCTCCATGATATATAACGTGTATTGTTACACAGTTATGTTAATATAACATGTGATCATCTGTGTCTATTATAAAAATGATCCCTTGGCATCAAGTGCTCTTGGAATACCGACATTTATGTTCATTTACTGCTTAATTACAAGTAATTTTGACTTTGCATGTTAAGTGAAAAACTGCAAATTAGAAACCAAATGACCTTGCTGTACTGAGACCCTAAGAAGGGAAGGACAGGGAGGAGAACAGAAGCCCCAGGCACCTCCCAGCAGGTGACCGGCGGTAGCAGGTCGCAGCACCCACATACTCCTCCTGGGGTGCCCAGCCAGGGACTGCCCAGCACGTGGCTCAGAGGAAGGCCCTTGCTAAAGCAAGAGCAAGTGGGCTGCCCAGGGAGGACACCCTGGCCAAGGAGGCCCGGCTTTGGCAGAGCTCCTAGGGCATACGGGTGGTCCTGAGGATGCCCCCTCATAAACACTTGCACAAACATCCCTCCTGAGAAATCCCAGCTAGGATAGGATGAGCAGGCAAATGAGATAAACAGGATATCACAGAACACAGGTCATAGCCCATAAGTGCCAGGGACTCCATAAAAAGCACAGGACCTACCTGTGATTTCCTCGACCACAGCAATGACCAAAGTTGGACTTTGAGAGGTGGCAAGGACCGAAATGAGTGAGCAGAAGATAGACATGGCTCCAGGAGCTGAGAGAGAAAGCGCACACGGAGCTGAGCTGGGCCAGACCCCGCCCGCAGCCAGGGACCCTCTTCCCCTCAGTGCGTTTGGACACTCTCTGGCTGGCTCCCTAACCCCAAGCTACCCAAACTGCAGGTGTTCGTATGTGTGCGTGCACCTGCACACGTGTGTGTTGTCTATGACCTAAGCTGCAAGAAGCCAAGGGTCATGTCCTTAGAAGGATGCTACCATGCTTGGAAGAAAGAGGGGAGAAGAAAGGAAAGAAAGAAAGGGGGAGAGAGGGAGGGAGAGAGAGAGGCAGGTAAAATAACTCAATTTACTTGGAAGGATTATCTGAAGTGGTACGAAGGAGGATCACACACGGAGACATTTAAGAGAACAGTGGCTAAGGCACCAGCCACATACACCAAGGCTGACTGGTTCGAACCTGGCCCAGGCCAGCTAAACAACAATGACAACTGTAATAAAAAATAGCTGGGCATTGTGGCAGGCACCTGTAGTCCCAGCTACTTGGGAGGCTGAGGCAAGAGAATTGCTTAAGCCCAATCACAGGTTGCTGTGAGCTGTGATAGTACAGTGCTCTACCCTACGATGGCAATAGTGAAATTGTGTCAAAAAAAAAAGAGAGAGAGAGAGCGAGAGAGAGAACAAGAGCTCCACTGTTACAGTTTAGGGACGTGGGAACATGCTGACCTTGGGCCTCGGAGTCACACGTCAGCATCTGTGTGAATCCCGGTGGGTTTGCACCTGCCCAACTCAACCCTAGTAGACAACTGACAGAAACCCAGAGACCATAAAGACTCAGGTTTGAGGCTCAAAGGCAGGTGCAGCCGTTTACTGTGGCCTGTCACTGCGGATCTGTGTGGGGCACAGGCAGGGCCCTGTAGCACTGGGGCCATCTGTGACTTCCAGCCTCCGGCGCTTGGGAGCGTTCAGGGGCCCGTTTGGCTCCCTTTGGCTTTATTCCCTTGGGATTTCTGAGCAAGGTCAGTGGAGCTCAGGACAAAACCCAGGGATCCATGAGCTCTGTGGCAACCCCACAGAATGAAGGGACATCGCCCCCATGTGCCAAGGGTCCACCACCAACCTCAAAAATGACAGGTGGTTTAAGACAGGAGGGCAGTTCTCCTGAGCCCGTGGCCTCCTCAACCAAAGAATCCATCACAATGGAGAAAGGAAGGTACATTTCTTGAAAATAATTACAACTTGAATTTTATTGTCATTCGTCTTTGATAGTTGTTCATGAGGTTTGTGAGTAGATGACAAGAGCAGCGATCACCCTCACCCTTGACAAGGACGGACATGTCTGTCTGGACCTGAAGGTCGGGCATCTCATGCAACAGACAGATGAAGAAGTGTCATTTGAGAAATCTCAAGGGCCCCCTCTGGGCCCTGTTGAGGGAGCCATTAGCCATAATGGGCCCTAACCAAGCAGTTCTGAACTGGAGTAATGACCCGTTTCTTTGTTTCTAAACAGTTTAGCTGTTTCTCCACTTTTTAGGAAGCTGTGGCTCATCCTGTTCCAACAACAATAATTTTTCAAGTTATGAACCCTGCTGTCCCCCTGCCCTGCCCCAAAAACGGTCCTTGGTGAAGTGTGATCGTCCACACCCCGGTTAGGTCTGTGGGGATAAAACACCTGATCACAGACTAGCTCGTGATAAACACCCAGTGCACCGGAGCTGAGTGTGCTGCTTTGCTTTGTGTTATTTGCTTTCATATCAGAGTCCCTGCTCACAATTAAGCAGATGTGTTAGTAAACAGCCTAGCTCAGAGTGCTGGCGGCACCATCCTTTCAGCTAAGACCTGTTGTTACCCAGCCCCTCCCCACAGCACCTCTAGGCTCCGGGTGGTGCTCAGTCCTGTATATCCCCATCTCCACCTCTGTCTTTCTATCTGTCATCTGTCTATCTGTCTATCATCATCTATCATCTCTCCATCATCAATCTCTCCATCATGCATCTATCATGTGGCTTTCATCCACCTACGTAAACCCTGTAAGTCTCTCTTCTGCATTGCTCCCCTCCCCCAATTAAATAATAGCTCTCAAAGAATGGCCCTATTTAAATCTCTATAATTAAAGTGAAAAATTAAAACCATCGCCCAGAAAATTTAGATCCTCAGTTATCTACTTTATTTTCATTTTGGAAACTCGACTTACAAAGTACTGAAACATACAATACTACAGTGAAAAGCAGATTTCTTCACGCCGCCTCCACATCCCGGTCTGTTAATAGTAGTTTTGTCTGGAGCCGAGCTGCCATGAGAAAGCTTAAAGCATGTCCTGATAAGATACAAACTCCTACCCGAAATAAAGTTCTCTAGAACAAGGCATCTCTGAGTACGTTTATCAAAAAAGAAACTAATTATGGTTGTAGACATTCCCTCAGAATATTCTTATGTCATCACCATATGACAACCTAAAATAACTCAGACTTAGAAAATAAGGATGCTGTAAAGTGTCTTATTTTAAGGAGATTAATAATAATTTTATAAGTTTCTGCAGCAATGTGTTTCCTTACGTGAGGGGAAGGAGTAGACTCAGCAGCGAGCATCTCCTCAAGGGGACGTCTCAGAAATGAACGTGCTGTGAGAAGGCCCCTCTGATGTGGGGTTGGTGGAGGTGCAGGAGCCCTCACCAGGGCCAGGGGCAGAGGGGACTGCGGCCAGCACCTTCTTCCTGCTGGGAGGAGCCTCAGACTCCCACCCAAGCTGCTGTCATCTGCCCTGTGCAGCACAGTGAAGTTGAGAAGCATCTTCCCCAAGAGCAGGACTGCCCTGATGGACAGTGTCCAGCCCTAGGGCAAGGGGAGAGGGGCGAGGAAAACCAACACCAGAGGCCTCTTGTCTTGTTCACCTGGTGCAGAGCAGACGGGCCACTGATCCCCTGCTCTGATGCTGGGGGTCTCAGTCAGCGGCTTTGGTTACTTTATGAGGGAAACACTCACTAATCATCAATGTCTTGCCGGGTTCTCCCTTGAAGAATTTCCTCCAGATCCAAAGGTCAGGAAACTGTCCCCTGAAGATGTCCCACTCCCAGGACCCAGCCAGGTCACTGCACCATTGGCCACCGCCAGATGCAGATACTACTTCTGGATTCTAATGCTTATTCCCGGGGCAATGCACCATGCAAATAATTAAATAGTGTTTCCTTCTGTTTTGTTGTTTTTACTATTTAAAATTTAAAAAGTAAGATAGTCCTGACACTCAGTTATGGAAAGAGCTCCTCAGAAAAGAGCATAATCCTCTTGAAATCTGCCCTTGCTTCAGATGTCAAGCTGGAAGCTCAGAGGAGCACTCCGGTGTGCGGGATTTCAGACTCCCTTCCCCTCGTTCTCCCCTGCAGGGTTAGACCAGAGGTAACTGTGTAGAACTTATCCATCCTATCTGTGGATCCGTCTTTCTCTTTTCCTCAGAAAACTCCTCTGTGTTGTCAATAACACTAGACTGCAGCTACTAATCAATTCTCAGAAACCTCCAGCAAGATTTGTCCATCTCCACCCAATTTCTGAACACTCGATCCTTAACCGCTATAGAGAGTCTGGCCTTGGCTTTCTTGAGGCCCTAGAGTTCCAGTGCTTGCAACCTGCTGGTTGGCCCCTTCTCCTCCTCCCACCTGTTCGCCTCAGCCTGCAGGTGCACAAAGGCTGAACATACCACAGACCAACTGGGGTCTGCTCCTCACCTGCTCCGTGCCCTCGAGAAACTTAGTCAACCTCTTCAAACCCCATTTCCTCAATTGGAAAGTTTAATGATTCCCAGACTTGCCTTCTGGAGAGTTTTTAATAATGAGGATTTGGGGAATCCTGAGATTGCCACTCCACGGTGTCCCCTTACACACTGACCGCTCTTCTCTGTCTCTGCCCGAAACCAAATGCATCCTTAACTCACACGAATCCTGCCTGTCCCCACACAATTAGCACACACTTGCTTTTTTCTGCTGCATTTTATATTAATTTAGCTGGCATTATACAATTAGATACAATGTAATCTCCTAAGTACACTGAAATAAAACAAGAAGGCTTCCATATATGTTCTCCTCCTGGTAATTAAACAGATGGGAAGGTGTGTTGGTAGATCACGGCAGAATCTATTTATAATTGAGACAGTAAGACCTTTGCAACTTTAGTTTGTTTGGTGAGAAAGCCATTGGAATAAACCCAACATAGTTTCCAGTGGTAATTTTAAATAGTCAATATATATCTCTATCTACTCTTAAATAAAAGAAGCTTTGATTCAGCCACCAGCTAGAAAAGCTTACTTTCGTGTGTGGTTCTCTACAAACACCAAGACAGTCTTAGGCACTTTGCTCTTCCTTGAAGGGTATTGATTTCTGCTCCCTTTCTATGTAGTGAAAAACTTCTATGTCTGAATTCGGGAAAATTCCTTTCAGTAGCAGAAAAAGAGACCCTTCATGAAACTAAAAGAAAATAAAAATTTAAAAATTGGCAGCTCTGCTAACTAATAACTTATTCCAAAGCAGAGGTTGACTTTATCACGACTTACACACTCTATTCCCTGTGCTCAGTACCCATGCGAACAATTGAAAAGAGAAAGGATAGTTAATATTTCTAAATGAAATTCCGGGAAAAAAAAGTACAGGTCTACAATATCTTTATTAGCAAAATTCATGAAAATTGAACACCACTAATATCTTCTTATGTTGAGTGGAATGAAAGAATATACATATTTCAACGATGTGGGTTCAACAGGGGAATCAAGGTGTTTCATGTTTCACCAAAGACCCGACTGGCTGCCCCAGGGCATGCTGGAGCCACACGGAGCAGGTGGGTCCTGTCTGCTGTGAACAGGGGCCTGAATGGGAACTGCTTCCCACCTCTCCTCTCCTCTCCTCAGTCTTCTTATCTGTAAGAAGGGACATGGCTCGGCGCCTGTGGCTCAATGGGCTAAGGCGCTAGCCACATACACCTAAGGTGGTGGGTTCAAATCCCCAGCCCGGGCCCGCCAAACAACAATGATGGCTGCAACCAAAAAATTGCCAGGCGTTGTGGCGGGCGCCTGTGGTCCCAGCTACTTGGGAGGCTGAGGCAGGAGACTTGCTTGAGGCCAGGAGTTGGAGGTTGCTGTGAGCTGTGATGCCACGGCACTCTACCCAGGGGGATAGCTTGAGGCTCCGTCCCAAAAAAAAAAAAAGAAAGAAGGGACAGTGGGTCCTGCCTCGTGGACTCCTTGAGAAGGTTAAATGTAAGTACACATTTGAAGCCCCTGGAGCAGGGCTGGAATCAAGTTGCTGCTTTAAATGTTATTAATACCATCAACGT
>CAUYQV010151847.1:0-44163 GCA_963574575.1 Galagoides demidoff
AATTGATAAAGAAAAGAGGTTGATTTGGCTCATGTTTCTGAAGGCTGTTCAAGAAGCATGGCATACCCTGTACCTCTGTTGTGGGTATAAGGAAGCTTCCACTCATTCCAGAAAGCAAAAGAGGGCAGGCATCATGTCAAGAGGACACAAGCAAGAACGGGGGAGGAGGGTACCTGTGGCTCAAAGCAGTAAGGTGCTGGCCGCTGGCCCCATATGACGGAGGTGGTGGTTCAAATCCAGCTCTGGACAAAAACTGCAAAAAAAAAAAAAAAAAAGAAAGAAAGAAAGAAAAGAAAAGAAAGAGGGGGAAAGTGTCAGTCTCTTAGCAATTAAAAGAAAGAGAACTCACTAATTGCTATTAGGACAGCACCAAACCCTTCATGAGGGATCTACCTTCGCAATCCAATCGCCTCATTTTAGAACTCACCTCCAACATTAGGAATCACATATCAATAGGAGATTTGGAGAGAACAAAATTCAAACTATATAAATGAGGGGAAAAAAGAAAAGAATAAAATGATGATATTAGTAGATGCTTGAAAAGCAAGTGATAAATCATAAAATAATTTGTAATGTTTAATAGAAGAAGAGAAATTCCTTAATGTAAAAAAATATACAAAATAAACTTTCTCAAATATAATTGATAAAGGCATTTTAGATAGACTTATTGTAAAAGCTGCACTCCCACAATGTACTTGATGTCAGCACTACTGTTTAATACACCTTAGAGCCAATACAATAGGACATATGAAGGAAATAAAATTGATAACAATTACAAAGGAAGACCAATTATTATTTTCAAATAAAATAATCGTTTATCTAGAAAATCCAACAAAATGTAACATCTACGTGGAGGGGAAAGACTAATTAGAAATTTGGGTAGGATTTCTGTATGTTATACATCATAACATATTTAAATATATAATAAAATATCATTTGTGATAATAAGAGAATCTAGGATTTAACCCTAGTGCAAATATAAAATAACTTCCAGCTAAAATTTTAGCAGTCTTGAAGAAGAATATAAAAAAGACTGGACTAAAACAATAAGTGGAATAAATATATAAGATGTGAATTCTAGTCAGATAAATTCAATCCAATTTTATGTGTATTCTGGCAAGATTGGAGCAAAAAGCACTTGGCAAGTTCATTCTAAAATATGTATGGAAGAATTAAAAAAAATAAAGACAATTCAGAAAAAGAAAAGCAATTAGTGGGGGTATGGAAAGAGACTAAGTTAAAAACCATTATGATTTTTAAAATCATTGTATAGGAGAACTTGTAAATAGATAAGGGATATAAATTAAAGAGTATAGTAAACATGCTTGTTATCAAATTACTGTATAGTTCAGGTCACATCACGAGTCAGTGTATACATGATGGATTATTTTATAAACAGCATTGGGAAAACTGATTTACTCCAAGGGAAAATAAACTCTATCTCCTACAACATAAGGAAACTTGGGTGAAAGAAAGATTTCAACTTGAAGGGTAAAATTATACATTGCTGAAAAAGAAGTGGAGATTTTCTATCTTCCTGACCTTGGATTGGAATAGCATTTTTTACATAGAACATAAAAAATACAATCCCTAGCAGGAGATGATGAATTTGACTGATTGAAATGAAAATTTCCTGCCTATTAAAGAGTATCACAGATAATATGGAAACTGAAACTTAGGATAACTTATTCAAAGTGTTGAGGAGTTCATAAGAATATCCATTCAAATAAGTGATGCAAGAATTCTTTTCCCACTACCTGTGAAGGGAGAACAAGGGGAGGTTACATCAGCTGTTATCAGTGGCAGGGCTAGAGGACATTGTACTGAGTGACATCACACTTAGTAGCAGGGGCTTTGACCTCTAGCAGGGTTAAAGTCCTGGTTCTGCTCCCTCTGTTCCTTTCTAGCTGTTAGAGCTTAAGAAATTAATTTCCCAACTGGAAATAGAAAGCAGATGCTACATATTATAATATCCACATATTTAGTATTCTCAGTATCTGTAATAATGCACAGCTTATAAGAAGGGGAATCTAATGCGAGCATATATATTTTTAGCTATCAATTTTTCCTCTTGTCTATCATCATTTTTTTCTTTATTTCTTCCCTGTACTGTCTTCCTTTACTTCACGCAGATCTCTGTGCCAGCAGACGGAAATAGACTTGGGATCAGTTCTCCAAGAAAGGTTAGCCTAAACTTTGGGATATTAACAATAATAATAAATAGAGAATGATGACATTAAAAATTCAGTAAGGACTATCTTGTCCAAAACACTACTAAGCAGATGTAGGAAAGCATGAATTTCACAGCTTACAAAACTCAAGTTTACAAAAGCAGAAATAACTTTCCAAGCACATAATTCCGCTGATGACAGACTATGTCAATTTAAAGTCAACTCAGACATTTCCGTTTACCATCAGTCTTTTGGAGGTAAAAATCTCATGGATGGTGAAGTATTTTCCCTTTCCCTTCACCTGTCTCCTGAAGGGAGATAAACTCCCTGGTATTGGTTGTAAGAGAATTATCATTGTAGTATCATCTTTTTTAACATTGCCTTCTTCCACAAAAACAATGAACACAATAAAAATTATCATAATAAATGATGCTTACTAAGTACCTATTATGTTTCAGCTGCCATTATAAATAATGCATGTATATTAAGTCTTTTTATTTTCACACCAGTGCAAAGAGGTGTATTCTGTTATTCCTCATGTTACTGATGAGAAACTCCCACTGGTCCTCAGACATTATTTTGATTGTTTCCCCATGGAAGGTCTATAGCCCTTTCTGCTTCCCAGGCACAAGCCTACACATATTTCTCTACCCTTTTCACCCTAGACCTGAGGACTTTCCAGGTCTGCTGGCTTGCTCTTTAATTTTCATCCACTGAAATGACAAGGAACTTTAGATATTACTCCATACCTTACTGGCCCGTATAAAACAGTATAAGGCAACTCCTATGTAATAATGCTGGGCAATTGTTTCTCTCCCTGAAGGTACCATGCCCACATGAAAAGGTGTGACTGTTCTTACTGGCAACCTCTGATTTTTAACAAGAAAACTAATATTTCTTTATTCCCACAGTGATGAGCTAACATTTGAGAGTAATATATGCACATGAGGGCGTAGAGACAAGGAAACGGTCATAACTCAGATAAGAAGACCGTCCTCTCCTCTGCCTAACCCTGGTATGAAGGGCTGTCCTTTGAGACCACATTTACTATTGATCTCTGGATCAGGACCCTTCTTTTTTTTCCACTTCTAAACACATAGGACTAAAATATCCATAGGAGGGCTGTGTTCAATCTTTTCTCAAAGTAATCCTGCTTTCTGAAGGAGAACTAGAAGGCAGTGAGTGCGGTCATCAAAGAATGTCTTTGAATTGGCAATAGAGGGGAGAAAATATAATTCACTGGATTAAAATTTCAGTGGAAATGTGAATTGGAGATGGGTTTTCATAAAGGATAGACTGTCAGTTACACTAAGGAACTAATAAGCTGATTTCCATCCACTGGGACAAAGGAGAGGAAAGTAGAATGAATCACCATTTCCACTGTAACAATGACAGTTGGAAGACTGTTATGACTCTTCCGATGATAATAATTTCCATTTCGATGGGCTCCTTTTCCAAGACATCTAAAGTATTTCACAAGTGATTTTTGCTATCCATCCTCATGTCTCAAAGAGAAGAGATACAAATACTCATATCCTCATTTCATAGGCAGCAGCAGATGTGTCTGAAAGTTTCTGAATATACTGTGCATTTTCCAAAGAATTTTTAATAAGTTATGCTGCAGAAACTGAAGCATTCACTCATATCTGAGGGGAAAAAAGATAGAAGTATAATACGTGGACACAAAATCCCCTACAAGTGCTTATTGTTTTCTTAAAACTCATCTTCTGAAAATGAGAAAATTAAATGCTGAAAATAATATTTTCTGAATGCATATTACATTGTAGCTTTTGATTAATTTCAGTTTTACTCCTTTAACTTTTGGCTTTATTTTTTTTTCATTTCAGGTTAATATGAGGGTACAAATGATTTGGTTATATTGTTTGTGTTTTTGTTAGGTAAAGTTCAAATCGTAGTTGAGCCCTTCACCCAGAAGGTGTGCTGTATACCCCTATCCTGTGCCCATTAGATGAGAGTTTACCAATTTCCTCTCCTTCCTTCCCTCTTTCCTTTCCCTCCTCTTCCCTCCCCCCACTTGAATTTAATTGTGTTTTCTCTCATGGAGAGGTACATTTATCTATTGGTTTCATATTAGTATCACACATCACTTTTGATTTTCTGTACCACCCTTACTCAGATGTTATTTTATCCTTGTATCATACTATGGGCTCTTTTCTCTTTTACCTGTGCTAACATTTGGGATAGGCTGAGCATACATTAGATGATCTGTAAAGTTATATTTACTTGCCAAGTGTACATGATCTTAGGTGTGGAGTAGGGGTCTACAATATTATTTAGCACAAGAAAGAACTGAAGACTGTATCAATCAAAGGAAAAGAAAATATCCTGTAAATTATGAGGATTTTCCTTGATTCTTTAGTTGTCTTCTAGTTTAGGACATAATTGCACCATGGTCTCTCTTTCAGTGTTTAATTTATTAAAAAAAAAAAGATTTCTGGTAATTATGTGCAATAGGCAGAAAAGTGGCTGCTTAAAGATATCAATATCCTAATCCTTGTAACCTCTAAAAATGTTATGTTACATAGGAAAGGGACATTTTTAGGTGGCAGATGAAATGAGGGTTGTTAATAAGGTGACCTTAAATAAAGGGATTATCCTATATTATCCAACTTAATTGCAAGGGTTCTTCACTGTCAGTGCCAGAGTGATGTGATATGAAAAAGACTAAATCAGCCATTGCTGACTTTCTCTTTCCGTGAATCAATGAAAGTGGGCCTCCTCTAGAATCTGGAAAAACAAGGAAACAAAACAGATTTCTTTCTAGGGCCTTCAGAAAATAATGCATCCCTGATGACACATTTATTTTAGCCTTAAGGGACCCATTTCTTTTCTTTTCTTTTTTTTTTTATTAAATCATAAACACATAGATCATGTATACATTAATGCATTTATGGGGTAAAACATGCTGATCTCATATAGAATTAGAAATACTTACATCACTCTGGTTAATATATACCTCATCTTGTTTACTTAGTTATTGTGTTAAGACTTTTATACTCTATACTAATAGACCCAACTTGTACCCTTGCATTATGCACCATTGGTATAATTCTACCGTTCACCCTCCCTTGATCTAACCTACCCTGCCCCTTCTGATCCTCCACCCTCAGTCTTTCATCTTGGGCCATAGTTGTGATCTACTCTTCATATGAAAGTGTGAGTGATCGTAAATTGGTTCATAATAGTACTGAGTACATGGGATATTTTTTCTTCCATTCTTGAGATACTTTACTAAGTAGGATATGTTCCAGCTCCATCCATATAAACATAAAAGAGATAACATTTCCATCTTTTTTAAGACTGTAAAATATTCCATGGTATGCATATACCACAATTTATTAATCCATTCATGGGGTTGATGGGCGCTTGGACTTCTTCCATGACTTGGTTATTATGAATTGAGATGCAATGAACAATCTGGTGCAAATATTTTTGTTATAAAGTGAATTTTGGTCTTTTGGATATACACCTAGTAGAGGAATAGCAAGATCAAATGGCAGGTCTACTTTTAGATCCCTGAGTATTCTCCATATTTCTTTCCAAAAGAGACATATTAGCTTGCACTCCCATCAGCAGTACAGAAGTGTTCCCTTTTCTCCACATCCACACCAACATCTGTAGTTGTGGGATTTTGTTATGTGAGCCAGTTTTACGAGAGTAAGATGATATCTCAAAGTGGTTTTGATTTGCATTTCTCTGATGATTAAAGGTGATGAGCATTTCAAACCTCTGACCTCCAGAACTGTAAGACAATACATTTGTGTTATTTTAAGCACCCAAGTTGATGGCAATTTACAATAACAGGAAACTAATATTGTTGCAATTCATGTTTAGAACATAATTGAATAAATGAAAGAACCAAATAATATAAAGTCAAACCCTATCATTTACTGATATTCCAAATTCTGAATAAGGGCTAAAAAAACCTGGAATTTATGGGATATTTTCAAAGAGTATAGTTTAATTGTATTTATTTTTTAAATCACGGCCCTAGCAATAGTCATGCTATGTGCTACAATGTATTTTAATCCTTATTTCATAACTTCACTTACATATGCGATAAAGACCATTGTGTGGTTGTCCATAAGGCATCTTAAATAAAATTTAGGAAGTCCCTTAATTCTATAATGGTAATTATAGTGCTTACTTTGAGTTTATTATGTGCATTGTGCATATATTTACATACATACATGAATTAGTTCAGTTCTCATAATAAACATGTAAAGAAACTACACATTTTCTATTTTTCTTTTTTTGTAGAGACAGAGTCTCACTCTATCGCCCTTGGTAGGGTGCTGTGGCCTCACACAGCTCACAGCAACCTCCAACTCCTGGACTTAGATGATTCTCTTGCCTCAGCCTCCCAAGTAGCTGCGACTACAGGTGCCCGACACAAAACCTGGCTATTTTTTTTCTTGCAGTTTGGCTGGGGCCAGGTTTGAACCTGCTACCCTCAGTATATGAGGTTGCTGCCCTACCCACTGAGCAAATGGCACTACTTGGAAACTACATATTTTCAATCTTCTTTTTATGGATCAGTAGTGTGCACAAGCACAGAGAATTAAAGTGCCTTGTTCAGGGTCACACAGCTAGAAAGTAGCAAAGGCAGGACTTGAACTCTTAATCATTAAAAGTATTTCACATTAAAAAAAAAAATCTCCCACTTCCCATTCACATTTCAAATAGGAAACCATTGAGTTGGACCTTAGCTATTTTTTTTTTTTTGTTCATGTAGTATTGGATATTCTAGAGTGAGGAAATAGTATTAAAAAAATGGCAAGTAAGTTCAGAGAGTGTTCTGATGTAGTTATTATTTAAGGCACATATAAATTATAATGCAAAATAAAGCTAGAAGCATATTGTAAGCTGGTTTATGGAGGTTTCTAAAGTTTGGCAAAAGGGTTTTAAGTTGCATATTAAGAGGGGTCAGGGACAAAACTTTTCATGGGTTTGTTGTATTTTTTTTTTATGAAGGAAGTTGTGGTTTAACCATTTCTTATGTTTTTAGACTCCTTCTCTCCCATCCATGACAGTTTCACATATAAGCACTCTTGGATCTGCAGGTCTCAACACTCTTATCAGCAGTGATGAGTTGCAGTTTCTTTTTTATTCTATTTTTTTCTAAGTGTTTTTCTTAGTGAAGTTATTGAGCAGTTCATTTGTGTTTGGTGTATTTGTGTATGTATGACTGAAAATATAGAATATCTGATAATTCTATAAATCTATTCATGTCAAGCAACAACTTACTTTTTCTCTCTTGATACAGACAAAAATATGGAAAACAGGTAATATAATCCATCAGTAGGTGAGATAGAGTACTAACTGATAGTGTCAGATTTTGAGGAAACAATGAGGATATTTTCACTATTTTAGGTAGTGGACAAGATGAATTCATAGAGGTGGAACATGAAAGTATTTCTTCTGAGCAAAAGAGTGAAGAGGACGAAGAAGACTATGACTATGGAGAAGAAATGCAAATATGGACCCCAAGAAAAGAAGTCCATGTCCACTTGTAGAAACAGAACACCCTATGGTTCAGGTGAAGGCACCATCAGGAATGATATGAAGTTTACAGAGGATAAAGGATCAGGGGAAAAGAAAATTGGCCAATATAAAGACTCGACCAGAACTTTTCTAGAACTAGAATATAAATCTGTTGATACAATGATTAACCAAATGACATGAAATTTATGTTAACCAGCTTGATGAAAGTGTTTCAAATTGTATGAAACAGCACAATGTACCCCATGTTTGCATCAATGTATACAGAGATCAATTAATAAAAAAAAAAAAAAAAGACTCGACCAGAAGTACAACTGGGAATAGAAGCCAAAGCTCTACTCAATGCTTTCCAACTATTTGTTGACATTAAAACTGTGGATGTAATTATCAAGTCTCCAAAATATAACTATATCTAGTCAAAGAGTTACATATTTATTCAAAAATTTGGAAATTTTGTAAAGAAGATTTGGACTAATTGGAACTTTTCTAAATGGTGGTGTATACCAGCAAAATAAAGGCAATATTGAAGATATTTTCCATTGGAAGAATTTTCCAGTTTACCATACTATGTTTTCAGAACGTGGAATGTGACTCCTACTGAAATGTCTACATTTTGATGATGCCGCAACAAGTTAAGCTTGCATTGCATGTCTGTCGATGAGGAATCAGTGTCTTTACATGGGCATTACCCATTCATACTTTACATACCAACTAAACCTGGGAGGTATAGAATTGCAGTGTGTTGGTGGAAAAGAAGCCATCTTCTGTAAAATAATTTAAAGAGGTTTATTCTGAGCCATATTTGAGGACTGTAACCTGGAGCCACACTCCAGAAACCTTACACAAGTGAGCTCACAGTGGTGGGGCTACATTTAGTTTTATAAATTTCAGGGAGACAGGTATTACCAATAAATTCATAAATCAACATCTGGAAGACACACATTGGCCTGGACATCTCAAAGTGAGGGCTTCCAGGCTATAAGTGGGCTTAAAGATTCTTTAGCTGACAATTGGCTGAAAGTGTTAGGCCTTGTCTAAGTAAGACAAGGGTCTATTAATCAGAGACAAACTAACGAACATCTGCTCAGACTTAAGTGGTTTATTGTATATATTGAGGACATGCAGTTATATATATTTGAGACAGAGTTTCATTTTCTCACCCCAATAGAATGCCATGGTGTCACAATTCACAACAACCTCAATCTCTTGGGGTCAAGTGATTCTCTTTTCTCAGCTTCCCAAGTAGCTGGGACTACAGGTGCCTGCCACAATACCTGGCTACTTTTAGGGACAAGGTCTTACTCTGGCACAGGCTGGTCTTGAACTTGTAAGCTCACCAATCCACTGACCTCGGCCTCCCTCAGTTTTAGGATTACAGGAATGAGCCACTGTGCCTGACCCCCGACATGCAGGTATATTTAACATAAACTTAGGACTATTAGTAACTCTCAAAGGACAGCTCTAAGAGGAGGGCAGGATTAGGCAAGTCTGATTTCCTTTGTCATGGTTAGTAACTCAGTTTTATGGATCCCCTTGGCCAAGAGGGGTTCAGTTAGTCAGTCACTGGTTTAAAATTTTAAGTGAATCTTTCATGTGATTCTTCTATAAACTACTGTTTTCAGAAAATCTGAGAGATTACAATAGTGGCTCTGAGGTGATAAAAAGACTGGTTCAGAATTGTCATTTGGGTCAGTCTGATAGAAATATTACCATGGATAGAAAATTTACCTCCACTGCCCTTACTTTCTACTTGCTCCAAAAGCACATAACCAGAGTTGTTATTATCTATAATGATAGAAAGGGTTCGCCTCAAGAACTCAGGCCAGCTTCAATGAAAACTCTCCCTCTGGTAAAGTAAGATTTGACTTCTCTCTCCATGTGACATTAGTAAGTCACTTTCCAAAGACTGGAAAAGTACTTATGGTACTTTCCATATAGCATGGGGATATGAAGGTAATGAGTAAAAAACCTGATGTAATGCACTTTTATGATGCTACTAATGCAGGATTGACACCCTTAATTATCTTGTGAGAACAGATACCTACTGTTGAAGAACTCAGCGTTGGCCCCTGGCAATTTTCTTCATCATCATTGACACTACAATGTACAATTCATATGTGATTTTTCAGGAAACAAATAGCCACTGATGGCTACTTCTTTCAAAGAAACCATTGTGAAGAAAATAGTTTTTGAAAGATTTGATATAAAAACTCTGTGAAGAAAAGGTAAGAAGGAGTGCTTAAAATGTGCATGGCCTCCATAGAGAAACATACAAGGATCATGAGTCTTTGTGGACATGAGTACAATCCAGGACAAGGAATGGTGACAAGAGGAACAGTTTATACCAAACCAAAAGGAAAGGAAAAGTTACAGGACACAGGAGTGAAAAGCTTACCAAAAAAAAAAAAAAAAAGTGATCGCTACCATTGTCCCTTTGGGAGAGACTGGACATAAATGAAGGCATGTGGTGAATGTAGCAAACACATCTGTCGAGGACTTATATCAAACGAAGAAAATATAACAAAAAGAATATTCAAAGATTGACTTGCAATCTTCCTGAAGCGTAGAGGCATCAGAAAGCTTTTGCCTTTCAGACTGTGTAATGGGCAGACAGATAAATGTAAAGGTGGGGAAGCTCAGGTAGGTTCCCCAGTTAGGGGAAAACCCCACTGTAACTGAAGGAATTATATAAAAGTATTGAGCCCCAGGAATAATAAATACTGGATTTGGGATTAACTTTCAGATGTTCTTCAAAGCCGTTCATTGAAGCTTCCATGTTGAAGCTATCATTCTAAATTCCACTGACCATAATAACATTCATATCACATAAAAATTCCCGGGATCTTACTTAGATTCATAGATAATCCATCAACACTTCCTAAGTCCTCCTCCCCTGCTACCTGTCTACATCCTCAGTTTCAATTTGCTGGTTGTTCTACCCACAGAAAAGTGTAAGTCCTGATAAAAATATACATCTTTGTCACTAGTAGCAGTCCTGCTGAGTAACAGATGTGACAACATAATATGCACCAGGACTAGAATTCTCAATCTCTCTTGGAAATCTTCAAAAGGTCTCCTGAATAAGATCTGTCTCCTAAAAGTTAAGGCTGACCATACTTCCTACCCATTTACTACACATGAATAAGACCCTAAGAACATTAAAATATTGATATTCTACCACTATGATAGTAAAATCTATGGAACTTCAGCACTTTCCTCTGGGCCAGTCAGTTGTTGCAAACATAGACATGGGGCAGAATCCCCTAGCTTAATTTATTCTCTGCCCTACTGGAATCTGCTTCTTCACTGCTTATATCAAATTCCCAAGCCATGAACATCTATAATGTTGCTTGGCAATCTTTTTTCAATTGACTTCCCCATTTCTATGTAGTGTAAAAATTCATCATACTTGAAAGTCATAATGGATGTGCAAATTCTCATTTTTGTTAGAATCTGTCATAATGCCTCACAATCCATTGCAACAATTACATTCAATCATTATAGGAAAGCTCTCACAAAGTTTATTACGATAATGTTAAATACAGCTTCTCCACTGGTCTTTAACCAAAGCAGTTTTTTATGTTGGAATATAGCTTTATGAAGCTTGTCAAATGCCAACAGTTATCTTTTCAGATCAAAGAAACTTCCAAATGTGCATTTGGTTATTTGCATCTTTCTGGATCCCACCTCCTCTACTCCCAATTGAGTTATTATTTCTCTCTTCTATTTTTCCACTAAACCTTCTACATAGTTCTACTCTTACACTTATAATGCCTTAAGTTCTTTTATTTCCTGCTTTTTTAATCATCCCAGTGAACTACAAATCTCTGAGGTCAATATAGTTTGGTCTGCAAAAGCTAGAATCAGAACAATCTGGTTTTGTGTTCAGGCTTCATCAGATTTCTATAGAATGTGACCGAATCTCTTTATTTTCACTTTGCTCATTTGAAATATAGAATTGATTGTAACATCTTATATTCTTATACCTCACTGGGATGTTTGCAAATCAAATGAGGATGCTTTGTAAACTGGCAGGACTTTAGAGCTGCAGGTCTGATTTTCACATGCTGCCCCATTTCCCCTCCCCGGGTCAGTTTCCTTGGCCCATCCTTGTCTGTTCTTGACAGATACTAACATGATACATGTTTGTGGTATAAAATAAGAGAGATTATTAAAAATGCAAGTGAACATGTTCACACGCAAGCATGTAAGCACATACACATGCACAAACAGATAGCGATTGCTGTCTATAGTGTCCTCCTTGAAAAACGATATAAATAGCTCCTGTATTCAAGAACAGTGATCCACACCAGCGTCAGACCTTTCACAAAGTCCACTGGGAAATTAGACCTCATCAGTGTCAAGCATCAATCCACAATCACCACAACAAAGTGGCAGAAGTTGCTGGAGTGACACGCTCTGTTGCTGAGGCCAGAACTCTTGTCACAAAGAAAGGAAGGACAATTATCCTGAGATTTAAGTCTGTGTAGACAGCCACCTTATATCATTCAGGACCACAAATTTCACATTGTTAGAGTTCCCCAATGACTGTATCCAACTGCGCCCATATCATTTCCTAGCATTTACATTACTTTTTACAGAGTAAACTGGGTCTGAACTTGGTCTAAAGAGGGAGAAGGGCCACCACCAAATTACACATGGTAAATCTTGACAGCTTGAGACAAACCTGGCAAGCCTGGAGCTGCTGTCCCCCGTGGGGCCCCCATCAAAAATGACACATGTATCTCATGAAGATATCCTAGTGGGTAGGATTTGAAAATAAATAAATAAGTCTTACTAGAGAACATTGTCAGGTAATAAGTATCGAGTGACTTCAGCAACTAAAGGCATCAGTCTCTCGGGGATATGTTAATCTGCTTGTGTCTGCTAGGAGGAAGGATGAACTGGCAGATGAAAGTCTGAGGCTGTCAGTGACTTCAGGGAAGCGATGGGTGAACATCACACTTCAGTTCAGATGAACATCTCAACGCCTGGGTAGGAATTTCACTGTCGAGATTGGTTGCTTGGGAGGAGTCAAAAGGAGAGGACATACACCCACACTGTCACAACACACAGACACACACCTCACTAAGACAGCATGACTCTAATGAAGACAGTGAATTTCCATAAAGAACGAATAGAAAAAAATAGATGCTAGATTCAGATAGCTACATAAGATCGACTGCATAAATGTTAGTGACAACAGGAAACATGCTTCAGAACAATTTTTATGAATTCTGGCCAAAAATTAGTATGGTACACCGACAAATAAAATACCACTGAGTGGGCTTATAAGGAAAGAAGAAAAAGGCTTAAATTAAAATAAAATGCACTCAGTGATGGAATGTTTAATATTCAGGATAATTAAGAACAGATTATGAAACATTACCATTAGGGTAAGATTTCTTGCCCCACTTTACCAGCATAGGCAGGAATTCTACCTAAAGTCACATCAACTTCATTTCTCGATTTTTTTTTCCTTTATCATATCCAGTAATTTGAGTCATTCATATTCAAATTTTCTAAATTAAAATTTTAAGGAAAATGGTAACAAATCAGTTTTTTTTGGCCTTTTTTTTTATTAGATCATAATTGTGTACATTAATTCTATCAAAGGATACAGTGTGTTGCTTCCATATGCAGTTTGGAAAACTCTCATCCAACTGGCTAACATAGCCATCATGTCTTTGTCATAATTGTTGTGTTAAGACATTTATATTCAACCTTTAGACAAATTCACATGTACCCTAATAGGATAAATTATAGGCATGATCCCCACAATATCATTCTCTTCACCCATCCTCCCCCTTCCCTCCCCCCTCCCCTTTCCCCGTAGTCTAGGGCTCCATTTGGATTTAATTTATCACATGACTGATGGGGCTCACTTGGAGATTTAAATTTTTTAAAATTCACTTCTTAAAAGTATCTTCCTGCTATTTAATGTGAAATTGGCCACTGGATAAAAGACCATACAGCCTCACTGCCACAAAAGTAATAATAAGTATGCCTGGAGTGTTATTTTCATCGTACAGGTCCTGAATCCTACATTTTAAGTGGTTTATAATGTTTGATCCTTATACTAGGCATATAAAATTTAATAGACAGGGAAACTGACATTTAAAAAGTCTAAATAATATAATTTGAATTATATAGTTGTAATGAGTAAAGCAAAAAAAATTGAATTCAAGAAATGTAAAAATGTAAAAAATAAAAAAAAATGTAAAACCGCAGACCCTTCTCTGAGACATTTATTATATTATCTTTCTTTTATTTAACTTACATAATCAACCGTGATCAGGTTGAGAACTTTTTTCGTGCAACATGACACACTTTGGCCAAGTGTATAATAGTGTATTAGGGCTGTGCAGTGGCCCTGTAGGCCACATGGTGACTTTGTGAAGATTTTTTTGTCTTATCTTTGGTGTTGGCTGTCATAAAAAGTTGGCAAAGACCTTTTTTAGCTAAACAGCTTCCGTTAGTGTTTGCGTATTTACTGTGACCTCAAACAACTTTGATTCTTCCAATGTGTGACAGAGAGGAAAAAAAGTTTGTACATCCCTGCGTATATCATATTCATATATTTTTCTGGAAAAGGTCTAATCCATCAATATTGCTGCATAAATAGGTTTAAAAGTAAACAACTTAACAGAACAATCCGGAGAGTTTTAGTTGTGCATATAATGAAAACCTCTATGATCAATTTTTTTTTTAAAAAGCTACATGTTTTTTCTTTTTTACTTGCTTAATTTGGAAAGAAGAAGAAAATATATTTTTACTGTGGAACTACAGCTATGTAAAGAGAGGTCATCTTGGCTCCGTGCCTGTGGCTCAAGTGGCTAAGGCGCCAGCCACATACACCTAAGGTGGTGGGTTCGAATCCAGCCCCAGGCCGCCAAACAACAATATGGCTGCAACCAAAAAATACCCAGGCATTGTGGTGGGCACCTGTGGTCCCAGCTACTTGGGAGGCAGAGGCAGGAGACTCGCTTGAGCCCAGGAGTTGGAGGTTGCAGTGATGCCATGGCACTCTACCCAGGGGGACAGCGTGAGACTCTGTCTCAAAAAAAAAAAAAAAAAAGAAAGAAAGAAAAAAGAAAGGTCGTCTTTTAGATATAGCATTCACAGGTGACATGTTAATACATATTTCTTGATTTCCAAAGATGGGTCCTATTCCATGTAGTGTGTCCTTTATATTTCTCAGACTATGCATGCCCAAGTTTTATTTGGAAAATATAATTAGTGCATATTTAAGAGTACTAATGTTCCTTACTTTAAGAAATTGAACATAGCTCTGTTTATATACATAACAATGAATTAATGTGCACATCAATTCACATGCATATAGAAGATACACATGTCTATGCTTTAAGTTCTCTACACTAAATTTTAGAGTCCTACTAATTTCTGTTATATAACTAAGGTTGTAGTGTCTGGGAAGCAAACAAAAATATAACTTAGCCCTAAGTATGATCATATTTCAAAATGTAGCAAATCCTCTAAAGGCATATATTGAAAGGAAATTCAGTCTTAAAAGAAAATGCTAATAGTACTAGAAACATATATCATGTTATAAATGTTAATTCATTAGTATTCTTTTTATGTTTGGGAAAATGCACTGAATATCTATAGGAGAGAAAAGACTGATAGCTTAAGAGGAGAGATCTTTATACTGGTCAGTAATTTTTTTTTTTTAACTTTTAGAACTCTTTGTCCCAAATATTCTATAAGAGGAAGATAGGCCACTGTCTTTCTTCCTGAGACCCTTTGCCCAGGACTTGATGGAAGTTACTGCTTTAAGTTGAGCCGAAGTGCTCATTGGAAGGAGGAGTGGAGAGAGGAGATCTCAGTCTCACTCTCTCCTTATAGACAAGTAATAAAACAGTCCATGTTTGAAAGTACTAACAACTATATAAATTTATATATCAATAGAATTACAATGCAATATCAAAGTTAACATTCACTCAGAAGTTTCCTTTATCTTGGAACTAGACTTATATATGTAAATAAGTGTCTACTTCATAGATTAGCTATGTTAATTCAAATGTACTATTTCACATATTTTTCAAAATGCTGAATTTATTAATGTATCTTGTTATGTTCCTTTTACTTCCCAGGCAAAAATTGCTAAGCTACTTTGGGCAATAACGTGATATCCTCAAGAGCTTTAAAATAGGGGAAGCAAAATTGGTCTCTAGGTGCTAAACTAATAAATGTATATTGTACCGTCAAAAGATATGCATAAACATAGCATTAAAATGAGTCCCAGGCTAAAATGACAGGATGATAGTCTGGCTGAAGACTTACATATGTAGAACACAAAAAGGACCTTGGATGAAGAAGAGGTAATCTAGAAATATTCATCTAAATAGTCTCAGGGGAGAGGGTACCCTGGTTCAGGGGTCTGACTTAGTCTTCCACTGTTTCCATGTTCACCTATTAAGTTGCTGATTATAATTTAACTTCTCATGTACTACTACTACAGAGACTAGTGGTCAGAATGGATATTCATCCAGGCTATCGGCAGTAATTTTCCTAATTGTCAGGTATATTGACCTAAGATTAGATCGTGTGGATGTGCACGTTAGCAGGTTTCTGCACCAGGATTCTGTGTAGTTTCTTTCCTTTCAAGACTAAAGACCAGATCTTAGCATTGCTTCGATGAGTTATATAAGTCTTTTCTAAGCATACACAGTATGTGATCCATGACTTCTCTGGCCAGCTCCAGAATTGATATCTCTGTGGCAACCCCATGAACTCTGCACCTGTCTATTTGGAAGCCCACCCAAGTATGTTGCAGTGCTCTCCTGGGTTCAGTGACTGGAGTGCCAAAAGAAAAAGAAGAGGAGAAAGAGAAAAATGGATTTAGCTGTGCCTGGAATCTCCAAAGGTGAGTAGCATGTAAGAAGCTGAATTAAACCCAGGATGGTAACAGTACAGGGGTTGATATGTGTGATAAAATTATACAGAATTAATGGCTATTCATATTGCACCAGAAGATAAAGAAAGCAAAAAAGAAATCTTGCTACTGCTTAACAGGGAGGAGAGGAAATGTGTAACATAGCTAAATCTGTACAATTTAGGGCAAAAACTAACGATCGTTTTGGACAGAAAGGCCAGTGTCCTAAAGCGAAAGGTTTCATGATATGCCTGATTTTCAAAGACCTTTTTGAACCTTCTAATTAGATGATGCTTCATTATGTTCAACATGCCTTTTTATATAATTTAATTGAGTTGAGTGTGTGGACTCTTATTCATTAATAGCATTCCTCTGGCAATTTCATATCCTATTATTATTCAAGCAAAAATGCAATTTTTTAACTAGCAAAATTCTTAGGATAATTTACCAATATCCATTTCTCTATAAAACCTATTTCCACATAATGATATTCATTCTGCTCTATACATATTACAAAGCTTTGTTAACCTTCCTGATTCATTTACCACTTGACAAGTACTTATTTAACATCTATATGTGTATAGGCAGGGTCACCTTGATGAACAACTTCTGGGGCACCTTCAGCATCTTAAAGTGGCATCCTGGAGTTGTACAGGGTAAGAACACCATGGCTACACATGGCAAATTTTACCTGGCCTCTGCTGAGAGCTCTGTGCAGACAATAGACTGGGACTCCTGAGTCTGGCCTGAGAAGTTGCAGCTTTTAAACTTCCATGATAGTTTAAGTTGGAAATACCACCAATGGGAGTTAGATTGGACAGTGAAAGAGGCAATACCAGCACTCTCTCTGTTATATGACAACCAGCTCCTAAATGTCTTATAATGGCACAAGAACCTTGCAACCACCAGAGGAATGTGCAGAGACAGGGTTTCTTGAATTGTAGGTGACACAGCTGTTCAGTGAGAAAGAGTTGGACTTCTATCCATATGTAGAATGCGGATATACTAAGACCTGGTGATGATTTAACAAATACTGAGGAAAGTCAGATTGGAGTAAAAGGATTCTGTGCAAAAGTATAAATAATGAGGAATCTGGGCAAGACCCAGCAGCAACTATGTGCCTGGGAGCACCGCAGGGAGATCCTAATAGGGATAGGTGACAGGTTATTTAGAGGAGGAAGCTAGACTGTCACTATTTCTTAGGGACCAGCCCCAAACTATATCATGAGTTCCCTCCCAGTGGCTGGCTGAGTCAAGAGGATGAGGGAACAATGAATAGTCAAGACACAAAGAGAAAGTTTTCTAAGATCTAGGTGGGGGGACTATCCACCTTCAAACATGAGGACCATGGATCAGTCCCTTGCTCAAGGCTAACTCCATTTTTATTACATACATTAAAAGGAGGGATGCTGTACCCTTATATCATGGTTTTTGTTGGGCTTGCATTTTCTAACCAAACTATTTTTTTAACTATCTTAATTGTGTTGATTTACTCCTTAATTTATCACTTTATGTTACTTTTGATCTTAACACAAACAAAATCAAGGACAGGAACACAGCCCAGGTGTAGGAGGATGTCACGGCTGACCCTAATTAGACCATGTAACACAAACCACAAGATGGGCAATTAAGCCCCTGGAAACTCTTATTCGCAGCTAGTGCTGTGTCATACTGAGAACTGGGAGGGGAGGGACATTTTCCCCTCACCTCCCTGAGAGACTTGTTCTCTCCTGAGATGAACTTGTTCCTGTTCATTTTAGTGTGTTTCGCCTTCTGTCATTAATCTGTTCAACCCTCTGCATTCACTCCCACTGAGAGAGCAGTCCTACCTGGGAGCCTGGGTTCCCAGCACCCAAAGACCTTGGGGCCAAGTCATGCTGGGGAAGGCTGAAATTCCAGCAAGGCCTTCCATCTGTCTTAAAGGGCTGCCACTTGAGTTGTCACTCTTCTAACAGACATTGAATTTCTCAGCGTAGGTCCTGTAGTTTGAATATGTACCTACTTTTCGTGGTCCATTTCCCTCTCATCTCTGTTCCCTTTGTCTATCATCTATAATTATTTTCTTAATTTCATTTCTAACCTACTCATAATAAGCAATTGAATATTGGCTTTGAGTTCATTAAATCAGTGTTTTCAGTAATGTAAGCCTTAAAGAAAGATGGAGACTTTACCTCTTACATGTTTACATGGATGGAGCTGGAACATATTCTTTTAGCAAAGTATCTCAAGAATGGAATAAAGAGCATCCAATGTACTCATTCCTACTATGAAACTAATTTACAGCTTTCATATGAAAGCTATAACCCAATTATAGCCCAAGAAGAAGGGGAAAGGGGAGAGGGAGAGAAGGGAAGCAGGGGATGGGTGGAGGGAGGGTAATTGGTGGGACCACACCTATGGTGCATCTTACAAGGGTACATGTGAAACTTAACTAAATATAGAATATAAATGTCTTAACACAATAAAAAAGAAACGACTCTTCCTTTACATGGAATACGTGTCCATATTTCCATTCCATTATTGAGCTGTCAGGTTTAAATAGCAAGGACACTGATTTTATTTGGAATGGAATTTTATCTGGGATATTTTGGCAACAAAAGATTGTGATCATAGGCAAGAAATAAGAACTCCCTAATCTCCACTTTATCTATGATTTGGCATCACAAGGGAATGAGATGCTGTTAGGATGGAGGTGAGCCTGCCTAAAACTCACCCCACTGGGGCCTAGAGAACCACTGAGTTGCACCTGTATACCAGTCCCAGGTCTGCTTACTCTCACTCCTGTCTCTCTGCCTTCTGTTCCCCTTATTAAGTGTGATGACTCTGGCAGGCTTGGCTTCCTGGGCATTTATGGAAGCTATGTTTTAGATGTGTTTGGCCATTTGGGAGGCAAACGTGAAAAGCTGGAGGGCAGGAGAAAAATACAGTCAAAGTTCCTTTTCCTCTTTTCCCCCAAATTAGAAGGCATTTGTGGAGTTGGCCACCTTTCTGTTTGGACCTATTTTCCATTGGACACACTACTGAGTTTTAAGAATGCCGTGTTCCTTCTTTCTGAGCCACCCTGTGGGTGGTAGATTCTTCCTGATGTAAATAATCTCTGAGTTGCTTCACTATTTCTATTCAGTTCTCTGATCCACCATCTATTGTGTGCACATAATGCAAAGTTGTCTATTTTAAATTGCATGGGAACTTTATGGCCACCTGTATATTCCCTAAAATAAATCCCTCTGTTATACATGCTGAGAGAGGTTCTCTGTTTCTCTGCTTTGGACCAAAACTGAATGCTTGCAAGTGAACATTTTAATAGTTATAGTTTTGTTTGGTGTTTATTTTTTGCTCCTCATGCCTCTAGATTTGGAGATTTTGAGAACTGAATATAATTTTGAGAGGATTTTGAAAACTTAAGATAATTCCTTTCAGTATCTCTCATTTTTGCTGATTACCTTGATGGCTATGATTTTTTTTCTTAATTTAATGGTCCTCTTTTTCATGAAAACTTGAGAATTTAATATAATCTGAGTTAAATTATAAGATAGTAATGCTACCACAAACCATGTTGGATACTCTACTTTTAAAACTAGAAGGTTTTCGATTATCACAGAGGCACCTCTGATATCAAGTGTATGAGGGTTGCATCCAACCAGGTAATATGAAAAATAGTATTTACAATATATGGATACTTTCAAGACAGCCTTACTACGGGTATATTTTGTATTTAAAATGACTTACATTCACTGCAACCCAATATTAGGAATAAAACCTGAGATCTTTTGGTTGATTGTGAGAATACTTAATTGGAAACTTTGAATTTGTTTGCCTATTTTCTCTTTTCCTTGAATGTTTTTTAAACATCAAACAAATTCTTCAAGAGCTACAACATTAGTAATTGACTTCTCACTAGGGAAATAACGTTGCAAACAGCTCAATTTTATGATGTATCTACAAGTTTAGAAAAATCAAGTATGCAGCTTCAAAGAGCTAACAGTTAAAAATAAAATTTCCCAGGGAGACTACCTTATTGATGAGCAAAGTTCTAAAGTTTTTGAGGCTCAGTTCAGTGAAGTATCCACATGTTGGAATTGCCTCTAACTTGTCTGAATATGTTACAACTATAAATTGGATCTGGAAATAACCTCAGGATATTCTCTTAGGAAACTTGTCTACTATTAGATATTCTTCTTCTAAACCTACAGAGTAAATGTACATCTGATATATATATACACACATATACATATATACTTATATGTGTTTATATGAGATAATGTGTATATGTGTCTGTATGTGTGTATCTCCTATGTTCTCTGAGCTCTGAAGTCCTACAGAACACTTGAAATTAAGTATTACTAAGTGTCCTGTTTAAGAACATGATTCATGTCATTATACACTTTGATGGGGAGGTGCTCAGAGAGTTAGGACAACGGTAGACTGACTTCAGATGTCAAATAAAACCCAAATATATGGCAGGCAATTAAATATTATATTATAAGAGATGGAGGAAAGAGAGAACTGGCAGGACAGAATTTAGCAGGAAAAGATTTGAAAATGAATAGTTTTTGTTGTGATGTGCTTTATATTTTATTTTACAGAAAATTGTATGCGAATACTTCTAGAAGGAAAAAAATAAAGTAGCCCTTTAGTTTTCTGCCAATTTGTTCAAAGATAAAACTTTTTTTCCCACAAAATGAGAACAACAAGAACATACAGGAAATTACACCTATGGTTTATGTTCAATAAACCATAAAGTAGAAGAGATGATCAATTCGCTATCAGTTCTTCTGATCATGTTAGTAAAAAATAAGCTTTGAATCTTGAGTGACTATTAGATTTGTGACAAGCCATTGTTAAAAAGAAAATGCTTCCTTATGGAAAAATAGTTTTTATGAATTTTCCTATAAGTTGAGATTGCATTTGGGATTTTTTTTTTAAAGTAGAGATGCTCATTTCAAAGCTTTCAAGTCCATACTTCAAACTTCTGAAAACTTAGACAATTCTATCTTAAAGCAAGAAAACATACAATTTTAAACATTATTGAGAAGTAATTCCACGTAGGAAATAGAATGGAAAATTTAGAATATATCATTTTAAAAGAAAGATAGGTGGTAATAAGACAATGAAATAAAAAGATTCAATGCTTTTACATTTTAAGCTTTAGGATGTAAAAATAGTGGCTAACATATTGAGAAACGAACATGCAAACATCCCAGCCCTAACTAAAGACATTTCCATAATTATATGATATGAAGTCTATTTCATTGCTAGGAAAGAGACGAAATGAAAAAAAAAATATTTTTAATCTAAATTATATTGAGAAACTTTTATATTAAGGGAAAAAAACATTTGACTATGTGGTATTATGTCTCTGAGGGAAAAAAATGCAACAATGACTTTATGAGAAAAAGACATTTTGGCTACAGGCACAGTAAATTACCCAGATGTGGGCTATAGAGTGTCCTGTCCACAAAATATGTAGCCACATTCTATGAAAAATAGAGACATATAGGGCTGGATACTTTCCAGGAAGCCTTTGTATATCATTGAGTTTTCTGAGGAAATGTTTGGAAGGCCTAGTAGAGAATTTGCCACAAGCTTTGCTAATTATTTAAAACTATATACATGCGTCCCTTGTTTTCAGAAAAATTAAGTATCTGGAAAAGAATGACTTTTCCTTTAAAAGGAGGAAAAAGCATAGCTCTTAACAACTGCCCCCTGTTTCCAGCAGAATCTATTCCTTTGCCCTTTTCACTAGTGATGAAGGAAAATTCCAGCTTAATCATGCTTCTAGTATACTGAACTTCTTTATTTTTTCTCAGCAAAATTATCCCATCATTATTGGGACTGGGGCAAAGCACCAATGCCAGAGCAACTGTGTTTGCTGAACAGGATTACCAACACCATTGCCAGCTTGCAGGGAGGTTTCTACAAGTGTCTGAAGTTCACCCCTCCAGATGGGGACAGCTGTGTGCACAGGTATGGAGCTCGCAAAGAGGAGCAGAGGCTCAGTTTGAATTCCCAACTCCTAGCTCAACTCCTTTGGTTAAACACAATGGCAACACAAAACTGTGGAATCCAGAATGACTCAGAGGGGCCCAAGGAAAATACGCAGCAAGTCAATAGTCACCAACCTTTTTTGGCACTTGTGATCCAGTTTAATGGAAGACTGTTTTTTCCATAGATAGGGGGAGGGGAAGAGGTGGTGGGCAATTGCTGAGGAACAGCTGTAAATACAGATGAAGCTTTGCTTGCTCACCAGATGCTCACCTCCTTCTGTGAAATGAATTAACCTTTTAGGCAGCAAGATTGGTTTCATAGAAGGTAATTTTCTGCTGATGGGAGTTTGGTGGGGTTGCTGGGAGGGGTGGTGATGCAATGGAGACAGAGCTCAAGTGGTATGATATGTGAACAGGTTCCTAACAGACCATGGATTGGTACTAGTCAGTGGTCCAGGAGTTAGGGACTGCAACTATATAACTATATAGTAAGTATATCAAACAGTAAGTACATTATCCAGGGTAGGAAAGAGATGCAAGTGATGAGATTTTTTTTTTTTTGAGATTGATTATGTAGAGTGCCATGGTGTCACCACAACCTCAAACTCTTGGGCTTACGTGATTCTCTTGCCTCTGCCTCCCAAGAAGCTGGAACTACAGGCACCCACCACACACAACACCCAGGTATTTTTGTTGTTGTTGTTGTAATTGTCATTGTTATTTGGCAGACCCTGGCTGGGTTCAAACCAATCAGCTCCAGTGTATGTGGCTGTCTCCCTAACTGCTGAGCCAACTGATGAAAAATTAATAGACTATTTACAAGGGGCAACAAGGGCAAGTACTCAGAGGCTTAGTTTTAAAAAAAAAAAAAGTAAAAGAACCATTATCAGAGCAAAGAGTTGTAGCAGAGGTTTTCACCATAATCACAGTTATACCCAGAAGGTATAAGCACCAAGGGAGCTGTGACCTTGTAGGAGAAGGCCGCCACTAACAACTCATGTCTTGTGTGTGATGTGTGTAGGGAATGGCTTAATAAATACCCAGTACTTTTTCTACTCTTTTCAGCTATCTCTTGCCTTCTTCCTCTTGATGAAACCCAAATATAAGTCAGAAGGAAAAACAAAAAACAAAACAAAACAAACAACAACAAAAACAAGTTGATACAGCCCAAAGCGGTCAGCTTCCTTGGACAAAGAGTAGGGTTGAGAAGACTAGAAAAGAGGTCTGAACAGGAAAAATGGAAAAAATTCAGTGTTGAAAGGGCACATACTGCCTCATGGTCTTATCTGATCTTGATACAAATCTCTGCCTACCTAAAATAATTTTATTCTCTGCTGTTTCCTATTATAGAGACATTTTGCACCCTGTTGTTTCTTAAATTCTCATTCAGGAACTGAAGACACCTGTATCTTTATTACACTCTATTTGTACTGGAGCAAAGCATATAAACCATCCTGTACTGTTGGGCTCTGTTTCTCCTAAGCTAAAAATGGGACACTCACTGGGAGAATATGAAAAGATAATCAGATGTCTCATGATGGGCAAGAAAAGCTGGCATTAATTCCCAAGGTTTTCTAGATATGGGACTTTACTGGTTTCCTTTTTCTCTATGTAAAATCAATATACATACACCTTTAGTTGAGATTTCCAATGGTAATTTTGTTTGGTTGAGCAGGGATTCAGATCTGGGTACATAGATTGCAGTCACTCTCTGTAACTATTATCCATCTTTCTCAACTGAGATACAGAGGCATATTCATTTGTGTAACTTAGGAAGATAAATGGTAAAAATGATTTTATTTCAAGACATAGCCCTTGAAAAGAGTTTGTCACTTATTAAAAACAGTCCCATCACTGGAGTAAAGTGAACCTAAAGCTTGGAAATGAGTTTGAGCAATGAGCAGAAGATGACCCTCTCTCAACGTGATAGGTAGGGAGCTTTGGGGTAAAAGAAAAAAGGAGTTTTACTAATTATAGGAAAATAAAAGAATAAAAAAGAGTAGACTTCAATTTATTCCCATTTTTACTAACATGATAAGCAGATGGTAACTCAGATTTTCACTTTTAATTTCTTCATAAACTTTCACATATCTTTTCTTTATTTCTCTTTGCAGAATAGAAACCTAGAGCATAATAACTAAATTTAAGTCTTGCTGAATTTACAGAACTAATGAATATTAGTCATCAAGATTTGAATCCAAGATCCTAGGATTTCCCCCTGTCCTTTCTTCATCTCTGCTATCCCTGTAACCTGATATTGCTTTTACAAAATCACCCTTTATTTCTATATTTAATCTGATTTGACCAACATAACACTTATGGCAGGGAGTCCTGAGGAAAAGGAAGAGCCCTGTTAGTGGCCAGACTCTGGGGTTTACGATTTCTGGAAAAAATGAATTATTGTTCTGGTTCCACTAGAATTTCTCTATCTTTATAGATGTGATGTTTTTCCATTTCTCCATCCATTCATCTTTTCCTCAGACATTTATTGAGCATCTATTATGTGTCTAATATTCTTTGTGGAATTCAAAAAACACAGTGGACACAGAACCTCTGGAATTCAATTAGGCCATTGTAAATATTCAGTCTGTTCTCTGCTTTATATACTAAAAATAAAGGAAAAGACAAGCCTTGCTATGAGGCTTTATTTTATTACATGGAATTTTAAAATGCAAGTAACATTTGAAAGCAGTGAACTATATAGTTGATCTTCTTTCTTCTTGGGACAGAGAAGTTGCACCTGTCAAGATAATTAACATTATTTACCATGATCACAAATCTTTGAATGGTAATAACACAGTAAGTTGTACTTTATGCTCACGTCTCAAGTCGGTAGGGCAGTTCTCCATCCTATAGCTAGGTCATTCTGAGCATATGTCTTCTAAGATTGCTGTGGCAGGAGAAAAGGGAAATGAAGCTCAAGTACTTGTTCTTGATCATGTCAGAAGTACCCTCACTGCCCATTGTCCAGAAGTAGTCACAGAGCTTCTACCCAATGGCAAGGCAGTCTGGGAAAGGCAGGGAGAATGTTTGGCAAGTATTGTCTCTTCCACAGACAGATCACTAAGCATGTGTTCACAAATTGTTTTGCAGAATAGTGGTTGAAAGAGGGAAATAAGAAAGCAATTCCACTTTTGATGTTTAATTCATCCATGGAAGAAGTCCTTACATTTGGTATAAGAATAGTAGTTGAGCAACAGATGGAAACACCATAGAAATTTGTTTCTATACCAACCTGATGAAATGGTTTGTTGGAATTTCTGATCTCCATTGTAGTTGAGTTCAACTGTCCTATGGATCTTTCTTCAATTATATGTATAAGATTCTAAGTGTAACTTAGCTTAAGAAGCTATTTTCAGAAATATATGATAGATTTTGCTTTAACAGAGCAGTAGGTATCAAATTTGAGGGGCAGGTCATATAAGTAAGCCAATTACCCTCAAAGAAACAGAACATGTTAAAGTAAATTTGGTTTACTAGTTCTGTGGAAATTAAGACAAAATCAGCACTATATAATTCAACACAACATTATTTTCTTCTCAAATTGAGTAGGCATATGGCTTTCCATTACAATTCAACAACCATGTCAAATCTTGAGATCTAATTGTAGCTCACACTCTCTTTGGAAATGGTTGATTTGGGCAAGCAACCAACAACAGAAGCATCAAGCAGGTGTTCCTAAATCGTCTGCTGGTTTCCATTTGGTTATTCTTGCAGACCCTTTGGCAAGGCTGCATGCTGATAAACTCAAACCTGTTCATTGTTTGGGATTCATGGTTCAGGAAATGAATGCCTTAAAGAGGATGGTTTCATGTGCAGCTGACACCCAAGGATTTCTCTTTACCTAAGAGACTGTGTGGGGCACAATTTGATTATGAAACATATGCTGCAGCAGCAGGGTCTGAACTAAATACAAACAAAACGCACTATTTGGCTTGTGCATATTGATCAACAAGAGCAAACTATGTTCCCAGATGATATTCACATTACAAATGGACCGATTAAAATTCTGAGGGGTGTCTTTGGGAGTCAAAGTGGCCCAAAGTTATACTGATAGGGGGTAAATGAGCATAAAGGAGTCCAGGATATGGAGGCAGACTGGGGAGCTATCCTGTTTCAGTGGAATCAAACCCCCCCCATGTTTGATTAGCATTAGTGTCCAAATTGGAGTCAAAATAACTTAACTTTGTAAAATCTGTTTTATTACTTTGAAAATAACTTTGATTACTATATTTAGGAATTCTATAGGTGGAAATATGTGCAGCCCATTCTCAGTCTACTAGTTTATGTGTTTCATGGGTGAAGATTGTACTTATCAACATCTGTGTTGTAACTCAAAAGCTGGAGGAATTACCCCTTTTTTCCTCATAGACTGGGCTATAATGCAGTGACTTTCAATCTTGTTTTCACTGTGCAATCATCTGTGGAGCTTTATGAAGCTGAGACTCACTACCCCCCTAAATTAATTGATCTGGGTTGTGGAATGAGCCCTGGGATTGTGAAAACTCCCTGGGTTATACTAATGTACAATCAAATTTGGGGACCATGGTTCCTATTCTTGTTATGGACAGTGCCCCCTTTTAGAATGACAAAGGTCTTTAGAACACAATATACTGGGAGAAGTGGTTGACAGATTTACTAACACATTCATAAATTAACAAGTATGTATGTGCATGAGGACATTAAGAAGGTTCTAAAAAATGGGAAGAAGAAAAAGTAAAGAGTTGATTAATGAATTACTGTGATTAATGTGCCAACATATGTTTGATCAATTTCATAGCTAGGATTTGGTCATTCTGAAAAGTAGGGGTCCCACAAGCTTTGTAATAAATATCATAGTCGATACTTTGGAAAGGACACACGCAAAAGCTAAACCAGGTCACATTTATTTCATTAAACCTTAGCTTTCTCATCACAGAAATAAGTTTAGTAGATGAGAATATCATGAAATTCCCTTCTAGATTAAAATGTCTCACTCAAATGTAAACCCAACCTACTCATTCATTTGGTGTCCCTCCACAAACAGAAAAAGATACCTGGAGGTCAAATACTACAATAGTGGAGATTTTTCTAAAAGGTCAGAAGTATACAAAGAAAGATCAGAAAAAATAAAGAATAAAATGTATGTACCATGAAAGTTGCAGGTCATAATTATGTAAAATTGGCTTTCATTTTTTTTTAGTTTCTGTTTGAAAACCCTCTTGGTGACATGTTTATTAACATATAATTTATCTGATTAATGTTTTGATAGTTTTTCAATGCACTTTCACCAGATGCCCTCATTAAATCCCTTCTTAAATCAGAGAACAAGTGATTCTAGGAGATTACTGAAGATGGTAAATTAATAAAATAAGGAAACTAAATTGGAATCCTAAAATCGAAAAACAAATCACTTTCTGTTTTATAAGTGTGTACCCTAAATCCAGTAGATAGAACATTCCACCTAATACCACGCAGCTAGTTAGTTACAGCAAGAGGGTGGAAGTTAGAGCCCAATCCCATAGTCTCTTTCATATTTCACATTGCTTTCTTTTGGATAAAACTACATATATACTTAAGACAAATTCTCATCTTAAAACTTAATATTCTTTTAGGACAATTACTGTCTCCCAAATAGAATGAAAGCTCCCCTAAAAGTTTTACATTTGAACTCCCAGACACTCAAAGTTCCATATAACATGATATGGTCACAGTGTCCCAGACAGACCTTGGGAGCTGTAAAAACCAATTTATCACACTACTTTCCGAGAAATTTAAGAGAGATTACCTGGGGTCATTTTGAAGGGATATATGAGAAATGGCCAAGCAATTATCTATGACTGAATTAGTGATCTCAGCAGATCTGAAACAATGCTGTCAAAATACGTGTAGATAGAGCATTGTTAAAACATGGATTCCATACCATCCAGACGGTAGTGTGTTTTCATCCCAGATATCTCAGGGCCAAGAAGATAGTCCTTCAAATTTAACTTTCAGAGCTCTCCTTGGACATGCCAAATTTAAGTGTTCTTTCATTCTCAAAATCTAACCTGACTAATACGAATCTGTTCTTTTTTGAACTCTCACAATTAATATAATAAAACAATTGAAAATGGATGTAAATAAATTGTCTCTTGGAGTTAATTTAGTTCCTTTCCTATGTTTTGGTGAAGAGGAAGTGTATGGCTAAAGTCTCCCATTTAGTTGATTGCACAGAGGAGAATTTAATCCATTCAGGTTCTTCCCAGAACCATTTCATTATTTATTTATTTATTTATTTTTGAGAACGAGGCTCATTTTGTTGCTCTAGACCAGGAGTCCTCAAACTTTTTAAACAGAGGGGCAGTTCACTGTCCCTCAGACCATTGGAGAGCTGGCTGTGGGCCCCGGGATGAGTTAGCAGCAGGACAGGCAAGTGGCAAAAACACCTGGTGGGCTGGATAAATGTCCTAGATGGGCTGCATGTGGCCCGTGGGCCATAGTTTGAGGATGCTTGCTCTAAACAGCTCACAGCAACCTCAAACTCCACATCTTAAGCAATCCTCTTTCCTCAGCCTCCTGAGTAGCTAGACCACAGGTGCCTAACGCAGTGCCTGACTACTTTTTCTATTTTGAATAGAAACAAAATCTGGCTCTTAATTAGACTGATCTCAAACTCCTGATCTCTAGCCATCCTCTCGCCTTAGCCTCCCAGAGTGCTAGGATTACAGGCATGAGCTTTTTAATTTTTTAATCATTAATCATAAATTGGTACAGTTTCATCTATGAAGAGTGCATGTTCTCTTCCTTAATGACGTACAATTTGAATAGGTGATGGTTCCTGTCACATCTTCCTGAAATTTTATTCCTTTAGAACCAAATTTCCTTCTTTGGCATCTTCCATAGCTTGAGACAAACACAGCACATACCTCAGGAGACATGCAAAAATCACAGTTGGTCAATCCATTTCATCCAATTAAAAAGGTGTTTCATGAAAAGAGTCCAGAGTTATTTGGAGCCAACCGATGCCTATTTTGATCTCTGATACCTCTTTACCCCCTTTCTTTCGTTTCCCGTGTTGGCTTTCCTGCTGAACTGAGGATGAATCTCTGAAGCAAAAGGAAGGGAAGGCAGCATTTAGTCCAGGTGTTTTGAGAAATGAGAGGGTGTTCATTTAGTGGGCAAGTTCTAATTTGGATTTTAATAATGGCATTCCCAAGCAATTAGCTGCACACACAGGAGGAAATTAAGGAGGAGGTGGAGAAAGAACAGCAATTTATGAACAGCAGCCTAACAGGCAGCTAAATGGGACTCAATTTGGTTCATGGAGAGGTAAGACACTCAGGAGAATTAGGTTACAATGTTACCTTTCTCTGGCTTAGCAAAGGATGGTTGAATAATCTCAGTAGATCTTGCAACCACTTTCTTTTTATTGAGACTGATAATGGTGTACATTTATTGTTTTGTGCCATTATCTGTCCTGTTTAATAGGCTACATTATGCCTGCTTTTTATTCGTTTTAGCCAAAAATCAGTTAGAATCAACCAAATGCTTTATACATATTTCTTGAAAATCTTTGGTATAAAATTTTGCAGGGCTAAAAACCAAAGCACAAGAGGGAGAGAAAAGCGTCTGCCAATCTGTTGTCATATGTTCATTTCTTCATAATTGTATGTTGGAAGCACTTGGAGTATTGCGAGGTGCGATGCAAGTTTGGAGTATACATTTGTTAAGAAAGATTATAATGCTCTCCTCTCGAATCTTGGATTTTTAATTTTCCTTTCAGAGAATCTGACTTTTAGTATAGTAATTAGCCACTTTACTTAACTGAGAAGCAAACATCTCTGATTGTTCAGGCTGATGGAAAGAAAGCAAGACAGAGACTCCATTATCTAATGACTGCAGATGGCAACACCATCACACATCTCATCTGGTCGTCCCTGGAAATGTTCTTATTAATACTCAAATTTATGTCAGTTTCACAATGGACATATAACCATTGCATGTGCCATTTATTTTTTTTTTTATATTGCTACTCCTTGTCCACTGGGGTTGGTAATTAAAAACTCTCCAGAATAGATCATAGTTGATCTAAGTTTGTTCCTCCTTCCAGAGCTTTAGAATTGTGACGTTTCTGCATTCATAGCTGTATGGGCTGCCTTCTGTTTTTATGTTTTAGCCATTTCCAAAAAATAACAGGGTTACAGAGTAGATTTTTGTTGTTTTTATGGAGACATGAACAAAATATAGAAAGATTTAGCAAGGTAAGAGGGATTGACAAATTACAGTTCTACAGTTAAAAAAAAAAAAAATCACCAGTATCCATAAAGGGTGGTCATTTTGGCATGGAGTGGTGAGAGCAACTGTAACAATGACAGTGCTCGGTTGCCAAATTCCTCTTTTGGCCTGGGAACAAATTGCTTTCGGCTGTCCTCTTCTGATAGCCGCCTTCATATTTAAGAAACCTATTACAAATGTGGGCAGTGAAAGCCAAGCTCATTTCCTCATAAAAAATCAGCCTGAACCACACTACTGACCTATTTTCTGCCTGTTTTGCCCATCTCAGATGATGATCTACTTATTTGGGTTTAATACATGAAATGCACATGTTGAGTTCTGTGAGTCTGATCTTTAAGGCTACTCTAATGTACTGGATAAAAGAATATTAGGGAAATGAATATTTGTCCTTTAATAGATACTAAAAAGGAGAAAAGTCACATTTACTCTAAAGAGATCCTATTGTGCTTTTCTAAATTGAAGGTCTCCATTAATACTTTTTTGTTGTTTTTAAATACTCTTTGTACTTAATGAACACATTAAAAGGTGACACAAACTTGGAAGTGTAAAAGTGAGTTCATAGTTGATGGAGTTTGCACAGTAGTAGATAACTCCTTTTAGTCAAAATCATTTTGAACCATTGAGTCCCTGATTAAAGGTGAGTAGTGAGTTACTGCCTCCCCCAGGGGCTGTTCCTTTTTGTTCTGACACATTCTACTAATCTTTCTATTTCCATGAATACCTACAGAAAGATCTTGTCTCTTTTAAGGTAAAAGGGGCTTTTCCCATTCTTCTGAAAACCCCAAGACAAAGGTCCTTGAAAAGTAGGACTGGTTTTGTGTTTCTATCTGAATTAAAAGCAGTAAATTCATTTTCATGGATTAAATTAAGTAATAATATTTTATATAAATAAAGTATTATTTATATGTGGAGATAATATTCCACAGCCTATGACTGAGATGCTTATTTTCCATTTTCAAAGAGAGATTTGTGTGAGGGATCATGAATTTCACTCCAAAATACAAAAGTTGACAAGAGCCATAAGAAGTTGACAAGAGCTGTTCTCATGGAATCAGTTGAATATCCCCACTTTACCTATGAGACTTCCTGACTGGCTTAAGAAGAACTCAGTTGGTTGGAGAAGTATTAGCCATTCAGCTCGACCGAATAGCCATCTAATTGTATGAATTCTTCATCCCCTGGACTTAGGTCTAAAGGTAAAAAGACTAAAATATAACACAATTGAATTGATTTTTTTAGTCAACATAATATATCGAGGAAATTTCTTGAAGAAGAAATGAATCAAACAAATATAATTAAACTAAAGTGAGATAATCATTTTCAGCATTAATTTCTTTTATTCTTTCTTTTTTGCAGTTTTTGGCTTGGGCTGGGTTTGAACCTGCCACCTCTGGTATATGGGGCCAGTGCCCTACTCCTTTGTGCCACAGGTGCCACCCTCAGCATTAATTTCTTTCTTTCTTTTTTTTGAAGATTTTTGGCCAGGGCTGGGTTTGAACCTGCCACCTCCTGTATATGGGCCAGCAGCCTACTCCTTGAGACATAGGCATTGCCCTCAGCATTAATTTCTACCCAAAATCAAAGACCTGTGGTATTATAAGGCTCTCCATAGAATAAAGAATATATTAATTTTCTGCCCTGGAAAAATTTACATTTTAAATGTTATCGGAAATTTAATTCACTTATATAAAATGATCTTTTGAAATGCATAAAAATGATTTGATTTTTTTCTAATCAAATGCCTTAACCTACCATTACTCTTCTCCTTGCTGAATTTTCCTGTGGTCCAATATTTACACATTGTGACCATTGCAATTTTATCTAAATAAAACAGTGTTATATAGGAAAATTATAATCTTTTAAGACAAAAAGGATTTTTGTACCCATTTTTCTAGAGACATTTTATATGATTTGTTTGAAGGCAAATATAATTATAGTGTGCTCATACATTTATAATGTAGTATAAACATATTATATTAAATGAGAACTTTCTTTTATCAAAGTAACAAACAAGTATTTCCAGAGAACAGCAGCTCCTATACATCTAAGGACAATAGCCAAAAAAATTAATAAAATAATAATAACAAAGAATAAATAATGGCAATAAGAAAAACAATCTGGCAGTTCCTTTCAAATGTATGTCTAGAACAAGGTCTATCAGTCTACCCTTAATTTTTTCTATAATAATACATAACTATTCTACAAAATTTCCATATTATATCTTTTTAGAAACTCTAAGAAATATCTTTAGCATAAGACTAAGTATGGTAAGTCATCTGATTCAGTAGTTTGGCAACATAAGTTAGACAAGCGTTATCAAAACTAAATTTATGGATGAGAGGACTGAGGCTCAGAGTAGTCAGTTCTCTGTCCAGGGCCTTAGGGATTATACACAGCAAACTTGGAACTAGAATCTAGATCTTTGGGACTAAGTAATATATCTCAACAAACAAGAGCTTGAAAATCGAGAAGCTGGTGTGAATGGACCATTAGGGAAGTGAAAGCAATCATAGAATTCCCTTCAAGATACTTTTGATGGTGTGATCCTGATATCAAAGGGGTTGACCATTAACATATCCCAGGAAAAATTCTTTGTGATATAGATTTTAAATTCTCAAACTTTGCTTTGTGCCTTTTGGTTGTACAATTTACAAGCTTAAAAGGCACAAAGATGCGGCTATTCCCTAAAGAGACAAATATTGAAGATCTCATCCAACCTAAATCTCACTATCAAAACAGCAGATTTTAAGCTTCAGTGAGGCTATGGTTCGCCTAAGGAGCTTATTAAAATGCAGAATCTCATTCTGGGGCAGAGCCCAGAAATCTGCATGTTAAACAAATGTGCATCCCAAGTGATGCTGATGCAGGTGATCCAGAGATCCCATCCTGTGTAAAACTCATCTAAATAGATTTTGAATTAGTTTAGAGTACCAGATGATAGAATATAGTAAATTGGCACTATTTAAAATAAGTAGCAGTGCTTTTTTAATCCACAAAACAGATTCTTTTAGACCAGAGGGAGTATGTTCCCCCACACGGCCAGACCAGCTAGCCCCATTACTGACCTAAAGGGACAGCTTCAGGTTGTAGCTAAATTTGTATGGCCCATTTAGTCCGTGGCCTTTCTGCTTTGCCTGCCAACAAAGGGGCCAATTAGCGAACATGGTTTCAGTACTTTTTTTCGGAGACAAATCCCTTCCCACTGGGGAATGATATAAGCCCACCAGTGTACTTTGCATAATGTGAAAAATCAGTTCTAGGAGGGGCTGAGAATTCTGATTATGAACTAGAGGAAAACAAAGCCATGAATTTATTGTGGATGAGTGAAAGGTTGGCCCACGTGGGTAGGGACTTGGGTAAGATAAAATCAAACTTTCAGAAGGTAGTGGCAAAAAGCAGTTAATTTTGTCTGAGAGTTTTAATTGTAATGATGATGAAGAACTCTTATATTCTTATTCTCTAGGCATCAAAATAGTGCAGTAAATATTTATTTAGCACTATCCAGAAAACAACACAAAATGAAGAAATCTAGCTACATAAGGGGGAAACAAAATATAGTCTTTTACACTAATTTTTCATAGCAGTATCTCATAAAATCTCTGTGTTTCAGGAAGCTTTTAATCTACACTAAACTCCTAAGTTTACCATTGAAAATACATTTTCATTGAATTGCATTTGAATTATTTAGTCCTTTTTATAGGCATAAGGTAATCGGATACATAATGTATCATACAACTCCCCAAACGTCCCTGATGGATGCCATCTTTCTGTTAATTAAGTCTACACCACCGTTAAGAGACAAGGGGTGAGGTTTCTGCTTTTTTTTTTCTTTCTCTTACTTTCCTTTCCTCCCTTCCTTTCTTCCTTTATTTCCTTACTTTTTTTTATACTCAGTTCCTTTCTTTTAGAAGGAAAATAGAAGGTCAGCTGTTAATTAGCTACTTTCAAAAAATATCCATTAATATTACATAAATTACTGCCTACAAATCCAATTAAATTCCTAGGTCAGATTGAAACCAAATAGATAATTTAATTTTCAGGACACATTATGAAATGAGATCTACAGGAGAAATCAATACAAGGGCAGCAGAGAGACTACACTATAAGTGCGTGTATATCTCCAGGTTTTCTATATATGTTTTTAAATGATAAGTTCTACTATGATTAAATGACGGTATCCTGGCAATTAAAAATTGCCTAACAATTAACCCTCTGCATCACTGATGAGTCCAACAGCCAAAATTTATCCAGAGTACCTCAATGATAGAATAATAATAATTAGGTATACTGGAGAAACAAACAAACAAACAAACAAATATAGAAATGCTTCCTACAAATTTAGAAATGCTTTTTATATTTGGATCCAGGAAATACAGTGTTCTGAATATTTATGCACCAATTTGTTGATTCAGACCTTCAGCAAATACATGCATTCATATGCCCAGGTCTCAGTATGTAAGGTAGCATTTATCACAATCAAGTTCTATCAATATTGTAGAAAAATTGCACGTTTAAAGGAAAGGTGCAGAGTAATAAAATTATTGCCCCCTCAGTTATCTTTAACTCCTAATACTTTTCAATGACTATTTTGCCCTGTTGATCCCTGAGATTATGGCTTTAGAAGGTGTATTAGTTTTCTAGAGCTGCCATGAGCAAATACTGCTGACTGGGTGGCTTCAACAACAAAAGTTTATTTTCTCACAGTTCTGGAGGCTAGAAGCTCAAGCTGAATGTGTTGGCAGGATAGATTTTCTCTGTGTGTGTATCCCTGGTTGTCTTCTGCATCTTCTAGTTGCCTTTCCTTATAACAACCCCTATCAGATCAAATTAGGGCCCATCCAAAGGACTTCATTCATAACCTCTGTTAAGATGCTATCTCCAAATAAGATTATACTCTAAGGTAGTTTGACTTAGGCCTTTGACACATGAATTTGGGGAAACACACAATTCAGGTCCTAGTATAAGGGTTCCATTGTATATTACATGAATGAAGATCATGACACCCATCATGGCAACATTTTGTTTTAAATATTCACCTTTCGGACATTTCAAGTGTTTCTATATTTTGACGATTATAAATGATACTGTGCAAGTTTTTGTGGTGAAGTGTTTTTATTTTTCTTGGGTATACCCCTCCAATTGGAAATAACAGAGTTGTACAATAAATGTTGTTAGACATTTTCTTAAAATTTTCAAACTGTTTTCCTGTGTATATGAACAATTTTATAGTGCCACCATCGGCACATGACTGTTTCAGTGTCCTTACATCCTCTGCAGTACAAGACAATGTTATTTTTAGCATAATAGAGATTAGAGGAGACGTAAAGTGGTATTTCATAGGTTTTATTCTTTTTTTATTTTGCTGATTAGTAATAAGGTGAACATTTTAATGAGTTTAATAATTATTCCTATATGTTCTCAGAAAAATTTCTATTCCACTCATTTTGGCTATTTTTATACTTATTACTAATTTAAAATGGAGCTTTTCAAATTCTTGATACAATTCTCTCAACAGACATATCATTTACAAGAATTTTTCTCAATGTGAGACTTGTTTCATTTTTTAAAGTTGTGCTTTTTTAATTTTTAAAAATATTTTAAGTATTTTTTACTTAATAACCATAACATATGCTTGTTATAGGCATATAATGTGAATTAATAATCTCTTAGTGTTAAGAACATACCAATTCTACTCTTTTAGTTATTTTAACGAATACTCTAATTTACTGTTGATTATCAACACTTTGTTGTCCTATAAAAAATTGTCGATTCTATCCAACTATCTAACTATGTTTTTGCACCAATTACTGATCCCTATTTTATCCGCTCCCCCTGCCATGTACCCTTCCAAAGATCTGGTAAGAAAAATTCTCCTCTTTGTCTCCATGAGAACAATTATTTTTAATATTTAGCTCCCTCATATGAATAGGAACATGCAAGAATTGTCTTTCCTTGCTGGGCTTATTTCACTTAATAAAACATTCTCTAGTTCAATCCATATTGTCACAAATGTCAGCATTGCATTTACTTATGTGGCTATATAATAATTCCATATGTACATGTATCACAATTACTTTATCCACTCCTCCATTGATAGACACTTAGGTTGATTCTTTATCTTGGCTAATGAATAATATTGCAATAAACACAGAAGTGCAGGTGTTTTTGGATATACCAATTTCCCCTCCTTTGGATATGTACCTAGCAGTGGGATTGCTGGGTAACAGGGTTATTCTCTTTTTAGCTTTTTGAGGAATCTTCATACTGTTCTCCATGGTGGCTGCACTAATTTACATTTATCCCAACAATGTGTAAGTGTTCTTCTTTCTCCATATCCTCACCAGCATTAATTATCACTTGTTTGACAAAATTCACTTTAACTGGGGTGGGATTATATCTTGTTTTAGTTTTGATTTGCATTTCTCTGATCACTAATGTTGTTGAACATTTTTCATACATCAGTTGGATATTTGTGTATCTTAGAAATGTCTATTCAAATCCTTTTCCTACTTTTTTAATTGGATTATTTGTTTGTTTTATTATTGAGTTGTAAGGCCTCCTTATATATTCTACTTAACAACCCCTTGTCAGATGGGTAGTTTGCAAAAATTTTCTCCCCTTCTCTGGGTATTCTTATCACTTCTGTTCATTATTTCCTTAGCTGTGCAGAAGCATTTTAGCTCGATGTGATCCTATGTGTCTGATTTTGCTTTGATTGGGTTATAACTCAAGAAGGCTTTGCTTAGAATACTGTCCTGAAAGATTTCCCAGCATTTTCTCTTAGTAGTTTCATAATTTCATGTCTTATATTAAATTCACTAATTTATTTTGTCTTGATTTTTGTATATGGTGAGAGGTAAGGGTCGAGGTTCATTCTTCTGCACATGGATAGCCAGTTGTCCCAACTATTGAAGAGATGATGTTTTTCCCGCTGTATGTTCTTGGCAATGTTGTCAAAGATAAGTTCACTATTTATTTGCAAATTTATTTGTTGGATCTCTCTTCTTTTTCATAGGTCTATGTGTCTGTTTATATGGCAGTACAATGCTCTTTTGTTTACAACATCTCTGTGATATAATTTGAAGTCCGGTAATAAGATTCCTCTGGTTTTCTTTTTCTTTCTTTCTTTTCTTTTCTTTTTTTTTTTTCCAGTTTTTGGGCAGGGCAGGGTTTGAACCCCCCACCTCCAGTATATGGGGTGGGCACCCTACTCCTTTGAGCCACAAGTGCCACCCCAGTTTTCTTCTTTTTGCTTAGGATGGCTTTGGCTATGATGGTTATTTGTGATTCCATAGAGTTTAGGATATTTTTTTCTATTTCTGTTGTTGCTGTAAGGGTCTCACGGAAAAGCCATGTCACAGAAAATAAGCACACTTATTGAAATTGTGTTTTAAATAAAGGTGACCATCTGCTTGCTCAGGCAAAATGGCGAGCTTCTTTATTTGTGGTTGGCTTATATAGGGAATTTTGTACATGGGCACAATACAGCAATGACCTCATTGATCTATTTAAACATCATGTGACTACACTGTGATTAGCTTCCGTTAATCCACTCAACATGCACCTTTTGACAAAACCCTATCAACATAACCTAATTTAATATAACTTAATGGAGAATATGTTGTTAGCCATTACTTCTTTGTTCTTATCTGATGATGCCTGAGGCTATGGAGGGACAAGGTAGATTGAATACCTGCCCTTGGTTGCTGGCCTTGTGGTTTGGAGGCTGTTACTTCGGATCTTTAAACAAGGCATAAAGAAACTTCTTGGGCATACAGAATTTGTGTGCAAACCTCTGCTTTCATAAAGGCCTTAAGTCAGGGGTTTATTGCTGGAAAATTTTATAAGGAATTTTCAGGCTGGACTTCTCAAAAGTCTTTTATGAGCCCAAGTTTCATCTGTGCCATTAGATACCTGCATGAATTGGGTAAATTCCGCTTCTCTTGAAAAAGCACATTTCCATTCCCAGACCCATCAGCAAGAGACCTTCATTACTTACCACAGATCAGGAAAGGTTACTAATGGGTATCTGGCCAGTTTTCCAAAGGGATTTTTATTGGCCTTATAAAGTTGAGCTTAATTCCTTAATGCAGTCTATTCCAGCCGAAGCCTTGGTCATGTTAGGCTCACAACCAACCTGGCCACATGGGATTCTGCCTCAGTTTCTTACAAGTATGCCTGCACAAAGTCTTTTCACTGCTTTCTCTCAAACGGTTTTTTTGGCCAGAAGCATATAGGCATTTTGTGAAGAATTCTTTCGTGAAGAATTTTATTGGGATTTTGATGAGAATTGCAGTGAATCTATAGATTGCTTTGAGTAGGATGAACATTTTAACAATATGGAGTCTTCCACTCCAAGAACACCAACTAGCTTTTCATTTTTTGTGTCCTCTTCAATTTCTTTCATCAATGTTTTATGATTTTTATTATAGAGAAATTTCACTTTTTTAGTTAAGTTTATTTCTAGTTACTTCATTTTATTTGTAGCTATTACAAAGGGGATTGATTCCTTGGATTCTTTTCTGGATTATTTACCGCTGGCATATAGAAATAGCATGCATGTTTTTAAGCTCATTTTGTATCCTCCAAATTTATTAAAATCATTTACTTATTGGTTCTAATAGTTTTTGTCGTAGTAGTCCCATTAGGTTTCTGACTTCTTCCTTTCCAATTTTAAATGTCTCCCTTTTTTCCTTTCTCTCTTGACTCAATGCTCTAGCTTGAACTTCTGGTACTATTTAGAATAATAGTAGTGGGCAGCCTTTCCTTGTTCTAGATCTCATAAAAACAGGCTATGTATTTATACCCACTCAGGATGATACTTGTTGTAAGTCTGTTATACATGCCATTTATCACATTTAGGTAGGTTCCTCTTACACAAAGATTTTTAAGGATTTTTTTCATGAAGGTGTGTTAAATTTTAGTAAATACTTTTTCAGCACCAATTGAAATGATCACATGCATTTTGTCCTTCATTCTATTGATAAGATGTATCATGTTTATGGATTTGCTTACATTGAATCATTCTTGCATGGTTGGGATGAATCTCATTTGATCACATGAATAATCTTTTTATTCTATTGTTAAATTTGTTTTTCTAATATTATGTTGAAGATTTTTACATCTTAATTTAACAGAGGTATTGGACTATAGTTTTCTTTTTTTGTTGTGTCTTTGCCTGTTGTTGTTATCAGTGTAATACAGAACTTGTGGAATAAATGAGGGAGTATTTGTCCTCAATTTTTTGAAATAGACTTCATATTATTTCTGCTTTAAATGTTTGGATAATTAAACATTGAACCCTTCAGGTACTGGACTTTCATTGATAGTATACGTTTTATTACTACTTCTATCTCATTAATTGTTATTTGTTAACTAAAAATTTGGATTTCTTTCTGGGTCAAACTGGGTAGGTCATATGTGTCTAGAAATTTATCCATTCCTACCAGATATTCTGATTTATCGGCATATAGTTGCTCATAGTAGTTTCTAATGATCCTATGGATTTCGTCTGTATCAGTTGTAATGTCTACTTTTTCATCCTTGATTTTATTTATTTGGATTGTCTCTCTTAGTTAATCTGGTTAAAAATGTGTGTCAATCATATTTATATTTTTAAAAATCTTTTCATTTTATTGGTCTTTCATATTGTTTTTCAGTTTCAATTTCATTTATTTCTGCTCCAATCTTCATTATTTATTTTCTTCTATTAATTTGTGTTTGGTTTGATCTTATTTCTTCAGGTCTATGAGATGCATTGTTAGGTTATTTATTTGAAGCTTTTTTATGCTTTTGCTGTAGACATTTATTGCTATAAATTCTTCTCTTATTACTGCTTTCATTGCGTCCCATAGGTTTTACTACATTGTCTTTTCTATTGCTTCAAGATTTTTTTAAAATTCCTTTCTTAATCACTCCATATGTCCACTGGTCAATTGGGTGTACATGCATAATTTCCATGTCCTAAAATATTTTTAGGTGTTTCTCATATTACTGATTATTCTGATATCCAATCCATAAACATAGAATGTCATTCCATTTGTTAATACCTTTTATAATTTTTACAGCAATATTTTCTATGACAAGTTCCTGATTTTATGGGGAAATATCTAGTCTTTTGCCTCTAAGGACAACTGTAATTTCAGTTACAAAGTCTTTTTTTATCAGATGCCTTTTATTGAGTTGAAGAAATTTCCTTTTATCGTTGGTTTGTTGAGAGTTTTTAATCTCAGTAGATTTTGAATTTTGTCAAATGCTTTTCCCACATCTATGGAGATGATCAGGTGACTCTTTTTTTTATTCTTCTTCAGTGTCATAAACCTGGAGAATGATGAGAGTGTTCTAAAACTAAAACACAGACAATCCCTAATCTCATTAATACTTTTTTTTTTTTTTTTGAGACGGAGCCTCAAGCTATCCCCCTGGGTAAAGTGCCATGGCATCACAGCTCACAGCAACCTCAAACTCCTGGGCTCAAGCGAGTCTCCTGCCTCAGCCTCCCAAGTAGCTGGGACCACAGGCACCCACCACAATGCCCGGTCATTTTTTTTTTTTTTTGTTTGCAGCCATCGTTTTTGTTTGGCGGACCCAGGCTGGGGATTCAAACCCGCCACCTTAGGTGAATGTGGCTGGTGCCTTAGCCAATTGAGCCACAGGCACCGAGCCAATCTCATTAATACTTAACTTTTTCCTCAATAAATACGTCTCAGTTCAGTGTATGCCTTTGTCCATGAAATGTCCAGCCAGGATCCAGAAGTTATTGTTTTGATAATATATTTCCAGTTTTACTATTTGTTTCATTCTAGAAAGCAGTGCACCATGACCACATAGGTATTATTCTTGATCCAATTATTTAATTTTACATTTACTACATCCTCTGTGAAATGAGATTAATAACCATCCATCGGGTTGTTGGGAAAATCTGATGCTCATTGATGCATCATGTACATAACATATTGAACAGATACTAATTTTGTTTGAATCCTACATGTCTGTAATAGAACAGGATTATTAAGAGATGATTGAAAAAGTCTTAATGGAAGGTCAGTAAAACACTGGATTCCCTGTCAAAACGCGAAATTAATTTTTGCCAGTGTATTCCAATTCATATTCTCTTGAATAAATCATTTTATATTCTTTTTTAATTCTATTTATTTATTAAATAAGCGTTATTTTTCATAATCTGCCTTTCTTTTTGCCTTAGAATACTTTACATTTTGCTGCACCTTAGGTAATACATCGAACGGAAACTTTGATATATACCTAATTTATTTATTTATTTATTATTAAATCATACTGTGTACATTAATGCAATCATGGGGTGGTACAATGTGCTAGTTTTATATACAATTTGATATATTTTCATCAAACTGGTTAACATAGCCTTCACGGCATTTTCCTGAACTGCTTTGGAAAGGCCTATGAGCAATAGTCTTGGTACTAACATACCATAATACCACAGATGCAATGAAAATAAAAGTTACTGCTTATGGGAAGGTTCTGTATATAACAAACATCTAACATAAATAAGCAGAAGAGAGAGATACTGAAAGTCTATATACAATCAAATTTCTATCTTGAGGTTTGTTTTTGCATCCTCTTCTGTAAGCTTTTGATCGTTTGCTATAGAATATATGTTCTTGTCTATTTAAATAGTGATAAACTTGTAGGAAATTCTGTGGCATGGAAGTGACAAAAATGTTATGTGCAACTTTTATAAGTTTTACTGATGTAAACTAGTAGGATTACATAAGTATAACTGATTGTCGTAGAATCAACACAATATTCCGTACAAAAGAGACTGTTCTCTCCTTTCCTACCATAAATTACAGTATGATACAATTCAGTATCCACCAATAATAGCTTCCTGTGGGGCAAAAGTTATCCTGCTTGTGATACAACATTTATTTCATAGTATGTAGATACCATGTGGATATGACTATTTATGACTGTGGTAATTATGTACATTAGAAATTTTTTAAATCCCAGAAGAAAATAAACACAAATAAACAGATAGAAAGGGAATATGATAAATAATGACAACTAGATTTAGCTATTTTTATCTTGCATATATATTTTGATCCATTCTTGTTCCCTGTTCTCTATTCCTGCTCTTTTCATAATGTTTTCAACTTACTTTGTCTTATTTCTCATATCTGCTTCCCTGACCACTTTTTCCTACACACTATCTTGCTTTTCTCTATATTTTTCACACAAAATGCCTCACACATACCTTTTCGGTCTTTTCTCTACCATTCCAGACATGTCCACATATATTGGATGCAGTTCGCACTCCCCAAATAATCCACTCTAAGAAGTTGCTAATGTTATCTTTCAAATAAACAATTTCAATCCTAGTAGCCCTAAATATCTCAAAGATGATTCTCTTTACAACATTTTCATTAAAGCTGGGGATTTGTTTGGTGTTTTGGTTTTAAGCAAACACTCATCCCAGCAGTGCAGCTCACCAATATAGAACAGAATTACAATGTACTTCCAGCCAAATTCAGTTTATTGTCAATTTCAGTAGTGTTTCTTATGGTAGCAATTATTCTCTGTAAGCCTGCAAGCAAGCAGCAGAAAAGTGAAATCATCAAAGAGTTTTTATCTGCAGCAATTCCAGAAATGGCAGGTAGCTGATAGTTTAAAGTTTAGTTCTCTGCAGTGGAATAGTGCAAATAGGAGAATGCCATCTGCCTGCTCCTGGAGGCTTTCTGAAAAATATACCCAAGTTAATAAAGTTTTTGGGTGGTATCTGATAACTTTGGTTACTATTACACTGGTTGTTCTGGCATATACATGGTAGACTGACTGTTAAAAATTACCTGAACAGGAACAAGTACTAGAAAGGGTCACCAGCATTAAACTTATTCTTGAAAGAGTTGTCTTAGGAATTTTCAAGATCATAGACTGTTACAACTTAGAACAAAGGAGAACAGATTAAGGGATGATTGTAAAATGTCATCCAGATTATTCCTCCTGTTGTTGATAACTTATTTAAAACACCTAGAGAGTTAACTGTCATTTTCTATAAATGTTCTAAAGGAATTTTTTTTATTTCTTTAATCATTAACTCAAGAAATATTTATTGATCTTCTTTGTTCCCAAGCTTCAGGGAAAACAGAGCTAGAGAAAGCTTTGAAGTTAAAACCATGAACAAGGTAGAACTGTTCTCTTAAAAGCTATATACCGGCTCGGCGCCTGTGGCTCAATTGGCTAAGGCGCCAGCCACATACACCTAAGGTGGCGGGTTCGAATCCCCAGCCCGGGCCCGCCAAACAACAATGATGGCTGCAACCAAAAAATGGCCGGGCGTTGTGGTGGGCGCCTG
>CAUYQV010151848.1:0-32044 GCA_963574575.1 Galagoides demidoff
TGGTTACAGCTGTCTGGGTTCAAATCTTATCTCCACTGTTAGTTAACTGGCTAAACTTCCACCTGGCACTAATCTTGATGTGCCTTAGTCTCCTCATTGATAAATAGATATCCTCCTGGGCTCAAGCGAGTCTCCTGCCTCAGCCTCCCAAGTAGCTGGGACCACAGGCACCCGCCACAAGGCCCGGCCGTTTTTGGTTGCAGCCATCATTGTTGTTTGGCGGGCCCAGGCTGGGGATTCGAACCCACCACCTTAGGTGTACGTGGCTGGTGCCTTAGCTGATTGAGCCACAGGCACCGAGCCGATTGATAAGTATCTTAAGAAATAAAAGTAATGAAAATAATTAAAGGGTAATCAGCTAGTTAAGGAATTGTGGTTCCATTTACGTACTTTGTTGACCAAAACCTGGCTTCCTTGGTGGCCTATCTCAATAATATTGAAATGATAGAATATGTGATTTTAAGAAACTAGAGACTGGATTCTTATGGGTGTGTATACAAAATGTGCTTATACCTTCTAGAAGTGGAAATTACAACCCCACTTAAGATTGGCCTTAGAGAATATTAGGAATGGGATCCTTCTAGTGGACTTAACTTCAATGAGTATATTACTTTTTTTCCCTTGCTTGGAAAGAGCACTTGCTGTCAGATGTGTGGATTTACATTGATCATGATTAGTAGCAGACAGTATTTCTGCATAATCAAGGACTAAGAAACAAGTCTGAAGGATGGAGAAAGTCTGGAGAAAAGGTCTGTAAGAGATCACAGAATAGACTCACATGCAGACATGTTGTGTTCTGTGTCCTGAATAAAAGGTACCACTACAAAAGAGGCACCTAGTATATGGTTGACCAGTTGACCTATTTTGTAAATGTCAACTAGCATATACCAATATGTGCACAGTGAGCTATGAAATAGAATAATCATGTGATATGTTGTCCAAACTGGAAAACATATGAGAGTTAAAGCAATTAACAATTAATCCAGGAAAGCAAGCATAAAGCAGAAGTAACTCTCCTAGTTTCACTGGGATATACAGTATGGTCACTTCAGCTATAAATGAAGAAATCATAATGGCAGGGATGGGAATTATGGAAAGATTTACCATCACAGGCTACTCCTCACCAACACTCCTGGGTACTCAAGCTGCCAACAGCGGAAATTAACATACTGCTTCTGTTACAGCCCCATACCTGACCAGGCAGGCATTAGGAGGGAACTAAATACTACATTGGCCCTCTTTCAGTATGGAGGCAAGCAGTGATTTGTCTGCACAAGATGGATTTTTCTTTTCCTACCTCAAGCTTCTGCCCATTCTGGTTATTCATTGACTTATTGAATGACTTATTCATTGTCACAGTTTCCCCACAACGTTGCTTCTGCTAAGGAACTCAATGAAGCAGTTGCCTAACACTCATGAGATTTATAGTTCCTACCATGAGAGCTGACCTTATAAAAAGTGAAATAACTCTAACAGGAGATTCATCTGCTGTCCCTGAGGGAAGATGAGGGAAGATAACAGTTTGTAAGTTTGGGGTGCGGTTCTAGTATACAAACGGCATTTGTTCTCCACCAGCTCCAAGTATACGGTTGCACCTATAGGCAGAGTACGTGGTTCTGAGAATTAAGGTGTGAACAAAGGAGTGACACATCTCTCCAATTCATCAAATGAGCTTTTCGCAACAACTTTGCTTCTCATTTTTTGACTTTTCTAGTTGAAATCAAGTAAAGATTATCTTAACTAGATTAACTCATCTTGGTACCCAAGGGAGAAATGCCTCCGTGTGGGGAAATGGCAATGGTTTCATTAAATGGGAAGCTCTTGATCTGCTCCCTTTACTCTTCCAGGTTTGTTTTCATAGCTTTTCATGCGACTATTGCATTGCATTCCTTCTTCTTTTGTTTCAAAACCAGAAATATCAAACGTGCTATACCCAAGAACCTTTGCACTGGCTAGATCCTCTTCTTGGAGTACTCTATTTCTAAATATCTGCAGAGCTAATGCTTCACTTCCTTGAAGTTTTTCCCCAAATATTACCTTGGAGGAGGCTTACATTGAGAAACCTATTTGAAACTGACCTGCCTTTGCCTGTTTTTGGCACTCCTTATTCCCCCTTCTTTTGTGTACCATCGATTGTCTTTTAAGTTGCTGTATAATTTATGAATTGTGTTTGTTATTTATAATCTGCCTTCCCCATGGAGGCTGGGATCTTTATTTTGTTCATTATTGTTGCCCAAGAACTAAACAGTGATTGATATGTGGGTATAGCAATGTAGCTGGCCTTCAATATTTATTTGTTGAATGAATAAATGAATAATTGAGACTGATCCTGGAATTAATTACTACTAGTTCTAAGGATTCTGCATTTATTCCAAAAAGCCTTCTCTAAAATTTTAATTTTAGGTAAGTGGGCCTTGAGACCTAGATTAATCCTAGAAATATCTTGGATCTTAAATGAAAGAATTTCTATTCTTGATGAGGTCAAAGAATCTTAAAATTATAAGGGGGCTTATCATTTCATTCTGTCAACCCATATTTCCTTTCTTAATGCAAAAGGGTTAATGAGGATCTTATAAATTTTCTGCTGTCCAGGGATTTCAGATTAGGAAGTTTATGCTTCCACAAATTTACTGAGCAGGCTTGAGCTTAATTCCACTAAATATACAAAACTGTATTTTCTGTGAAGCTTTCTGACAGCTGTAATTAGAAGGCACCCTCTGTATACTCAAATTAAAGTTTCAGGCCCTTGATATCACAGATGGTTAGTTTAGAAATGTAAATCAACCAGTAGATTGTCATTTGAACTAATGAGATTGGTGGATGCTTGTGAAGCAAAAGAAGACACATAAAAGTTGTAAAATTGTTCCATTAACACAAAAATATGACAGTTAATAATTCATTTTTTTCCTCTTCAGGAGACAGAAAGTGATTAAAGTGTCAAGGAAGTCATACTAAATTTTAAACTTCAGGTAGCTCCTGTTATAACATCTTATTGCTAAGCCCTGAAAACATAGCTCAAAAGCATCAGTCTGGTACCACCTGGAGGGTTGCATGTTCCTAGGGTTCCCCTGTATGTCTGCAGACTTAACTCATCCTCATTCATTCAACCATTCAACAAATATTCATGGAAGGCCTATTCTGCCCCAGGATTTTATGGCAATCCTTAAAGGAATTTAAAGTCAGTTTTATTTTACAATGATGAATATCTTCCTTGAAGGATGGCAGATTATAAAGTGCTCATTTTAACTCCATAAAGCTGATGGATTGATATAGATGCTTCATTCTTCCCTTTTCTCCAGAGTCTCGCTCTCTCTGAAAGACAATTATGAGCGTGGGGAGTGGGAAGGGTAGTTCTAGGCATCATATTAGTCACTCCAAGTATGATATCTAATTTAGTAATTTCGGACTTCCGCCAACTTTAAGAGAAGGCACTTATCCTATTTTAAAGATAAAGAAAAAAAAAGATTCAGGTTAAGGAAGTGATCCAAGGTCACATAGGTAATAAGGAATAGAGTGTGGGACAGAAGCCAAGTGTGTCCAACTTTTGGGCCTTTTTATAAAAATTTGGATGCAGTCATTATTATGTTCACCTTCTCACTGGGAGAGAATGCACATAGTTTAGGGTCCAGTCCTGAGATGGTGACTTTTCACCCGGAATCCATGCACAGGGGTAGGTAGGTTGCTTGCTAGTTCATTTAGAAGTAGTATATTACGTTCATAGTCATTGAGCTAATCTGGTTAAACAGGTCTGATTTTAAGAATTCTGTAGTCAAAAAATTTTACTTGATTGCTGTTTCCAGAGGTTTTGTTGTTTGTTTGTTTGTTTGTGGTTGTTTTGGAAACTAGTATTTAGCAAAGGGAATTTGACCTGCTGTTTAAATAATTGAATGTTTCAGCTTTTGAATCTCAGATTAAGGACAGAAACATTGTGATAAATTCTCTGATTAAGAACAACAAATATTGTTTATTTATAAACAGAATTTTTCACATTTATTAGCCACAATTCAGCTTTATAGAAATTTTCAACAAAGAAAGTCATACTTTTCCAGAAGATGGCACTGTAAGAACACCACTTTGGTTTCTGGCTTTAGGAATGCAAGAGGATTATACATTTAAATTATGGCCTGAGTCTTTGTTATTCTGTGTGTGTATGTGTGTCTGTGTACGGGTATGTTTATTGTCTGTTTGAAACATAAAACTGTTAGGAAGTGTAATAAAATGCCTTTCAAAAATCATGCACCTTTAAAGATAAGTTATCTAATCCCATTACATGATTCATATATTCCTGTTTTATTGAGAAAACAGGGATTAATGATAATTATTCTGTTCTTTATTAAATTTCTATGTTTCCAAATTTCATTGTTATAATTTAGAGCAAAGCTAAAAATTATATCTTTTCTTTTCAGTCACATTCAAAGTACATCAGCAAAAACATGGTAGTATTTTAGGGACTCTAGCAGTAGAATAAAATTCTTATATGGAACAATTTACATTGTTATCAATAACAGTAAAATAATAAATAATAATGACATTTTGGTTGATTTCTCAGTTGTGGCTGAATGCCAAAAATAAGTCTAATCAGTTAATGTTGAAAATGAATATTTAGTTTTTAACAATATTCTCTTGATTTAATTTCATATAAATTTTCTAAGCTGCCTTGTTAGTTGTATTTGTAAATTTCTACTGTGTTCTCGTGTGGTTTGTTATTTGGTGATTGAAATCTTTATTGAGTTTTAACACCTCTTTTGAGTATCTTTAAGTTTATTTAGCAACACACTTTCCTTATTTTGTCAATGGTGAAAGCTGGGTTTGGAATTGTAAGAGCAAAGATAGACCTGAATATGATCAACATGTGTTAGGGAAAAAATAAAGTAAAAAGAATTTGATTTCAACTTTATCTAGATTGTATTTTAATAATTTTAATGTGTATTTTCAAAGATTTTTATAAACCTAGTAGTTACTATATAATTCTATATGCTTTTTTAAAAATATGAGTTTTAAGATCAGTTTTTGGTTAAAATTCTTGTTTTAAACTCCACAGCATAAAATAAAAACCTATTAAAAATATTTGGTTGTGTTTGCATCACTTTAAAACAAACAGTTCATAGTGACATTTTCATGTGCTAGAATATTTAGAATTCCGTGGGTGTTAAAGGTGGAATAGTCTCAGTCTCTAGAGAATCAAGAAGAGCATACTTTGAACTTTAGCAGTGTTATAAAATACTGCCTAGGGCAGTTGTTTACAGTGTAAGGTCTTCATAGAAAACGCCCTACTCCTCTAACTCTTAGTTTTTTCTCTATAGTTATAAAACAAGGATTGTGTGTTTTTTTTTTATTATTGATCACAATAATATTCAAAATGATAATTATAATGTTGGCTTCCTATTAAGAGTACTTTTTCCCGAAGAATAAAGGACAAACAAATCTCAAATCTCATCCTATTCTTTTTGTTTCCACTGTTGTCCTGGGGAGTCCAGGTGGCATTCTCTTTCTCATTTTTTGTCTCTCACTCTTTCCAACTTAGAAGGAGAAATTCTGACAGCATTGCTAAGGATCAAGTCAGGATGACTTTCAAATCCTTAAAGCGGGAAAGGCAGAATTAGAATATTCAAGACTGCTTTTATAAAATAAACATTCCCCTAAATTTGTAAAAACTTTGATTGAAGATATGTAATTTCAAGTATAATATGAACATAAATGAAGTTAATATCCCCCCTTTTTTTAGTTTAGTGGATTTTCTTTTTATTTTAGGATAAACATGTGCTCACAGTTGTAACTATTGAAAGGATGCTGGAAAGGCTGAAAAAATCAAATGAACTTTTAGAACTCATTCTTAAAGGACTTAATGAGTATTTGGAAAAGAAACGCCTCTTCTTTCCCAGATTCTTTTTCTTGTCGAATGATGAACTTCTTGAGATACTATCTGAGACTAAAGATCCCACTAGGTAAGTAAACTTAGGTGTTGAATTTATTGCTTAAATAAATCTTTAGAACAAGGTAGAACATAAATATATAATCATATTTATATAATAATTTTTTCAGAATAGTTTAAATATTACCAATGATCAACTTTGAATAATTATTTAAAACATAAATAACATCATTGAATGACACTTCTTCCAAATGTGATCAACCTCGAATGGATTTTTTTATTTTATCGCCTTTTCTTATAGATTTTTGAGAACACATAAGTCTTACATCACATTCAGAATCAAAGCCAGTGCCCTCACAGTGCCTTGCAGCGACTCACATAGATCCACCCCGCATAAACCCTCCCGTTCATTTCCTACTAGTTTGCTTACTCATTCTACCTACAGTTCACTAGCCTTTGTGTAGTTCCCCATTAAAGGGGCAGACTCCCCTCGCAGTGAGCTGTCCTCTTTGCCTAGGATGCTCTGCACTCAAAGGCCCATAAACCTTCCTTTATCCCCTAGAGGTCTTTGTGGAAAACTGCTCAAACATCTGTCATTCAGGGAGGCCTTCTCTGACCAAGACATACGAAACAGCAGCCCCTCCAGCCCTCACCAGCCACCCTGACTGGAGTTATCTTCCCTGCCTTATTTCCTTCTGCTTGCTTCTCATTTGGCGTCTCTATAGTTTACTCATTTTTTTACTGCTTGTTTTCTTTTAGTAAAATGTAAGCTCCATCATGGTAGCAATTTTTCTACTTTTTTTCCCCTGTTGATTCTCTAATCCTTAGAAGAAAATTCGATAGATATTTGTTAAACAAATTCATTAATTTTGTATCACGTGCCTTCAAAGTAGGAGACAAGAAAATTCAGGCAAAAAGCTAGATGTAGGCTCAGATTTCCATCCTAGTTTTTATACTCTGCTTCTTTTTGACCATTTGAAAGATGAATGCAACTGGTTATGGGTAATGTGCCCAAAATGAGGGATTTAGTCGGTCCCATCTATGTTACATTGAATAGACTAACAGTTGGGTACTGTCAAAGCAGTTGATTTAGTGAACTGCAGGCACTTAAAGCAGTACACCTAGTCCACAATTTTTAGGCAGTCTCTGAAGATACCAGTTGAAATGACTACTTTTGTGCATTTGACGATTATTCAGATTAATGTACTTATCTGTTAGTCAAGACTGATTTGCTTCTGATGTTACTTTCACCATCTTTGAATTCATTGTGTTGAAGACAAAGCCTTATAGATATCTCCATAGCTCTTACTATATTGTATGTTTACAGATCTTTTTGTGATTATTTGACTAGTTCTGACTTCTTACTAGACAATAGAATCCTTGTAGGGAAAGATTCTGCTTTTTGTTTGTTTTGGTTTGGGGGGGGTGTTTGGTTTTTGCTTAGTATTTCACTACTAGCAACAACTAGCATAGACCTAACTCTTACCACACATTTACGAATTTTATTTTGTTTTATTTACTTTTTTAAATTTGAGACAGAGTCACATTCTGTTCCCTGGGTAGAGTGCCATGGCATCCTAGCTCTCAGCAACATTAAACTCTTGGGCTCATGAGATCTTCTTGCCTCAGCCTCCCAAGTAGCTGTGACTACAGGTGCCCACCACAACACCCTACTCCTGAGCTCAAGTGTTCCACCTGCCTTGGCCTCCCACAGTGCTAGGATTACAGGTGTGAGCCACTGTGCCAAGCCACATTTATGAATTTTACATGAAGATTGGTACACAAAAAACAAAGGCATTCAAGAAATTGTTTTAATTTGATTAATTCTCTTTAAAACTTTTTTCCTGGCAGGGTGCAACCTCACTTAAAGAAATGTTTTGAAGGAATTGCAAAGGTGGAATTCACAGAAACTTTAGACATTACTCACATGAAGAGTAGTGAAGGAGAGGTCGTGGAACTTATAGAGACCATTTCAACATCCAAAGCCAGAGGTCAAGTGGAAAAATGGTTGGTTGAGTTAGAGAGAGCTATGATTAAATCCATCCACAAGGTAATCAGTTATATTTATTATTTTTAGAAAAGAATGATCAAGTAGTAATGTCATAATATTATGAATATATATATCGTTGACCAATGAACTGTTATTTAGACAGAAATGAAGGCAAACATGATAGATAACTTGAAGGCAAAGAGATCATCTATGATTGTAATTTTTTAGTGACTCACTTAAAAAGTAAGACAAAATGCCCTCCAAGCTACAGATAACTTGTGCTTTAGTACTGCACCTGTCTCATTCCTTGTGGCCACATGCTAGTTTCTCTTGTTATTACTTAGATCCCCTCTGGTCTACAGTCTGTCTTTAGTCTTGCCTTGGAAGCACTTCTCCACAGGTTCACATCGATCTCCTTGACATGTATAGATCTTTTTGTTCTGTGAGTATATAAAACACATACCCAATGGTGGAAACCATGTACACTTGCTGAAATTAGTAACAACTTCATGTTTTCCATGTCCCACAAAATAGACTGTCAGCTCAATCATTTGTAATTATGTTAATAGAAACTTTCAGGTCATCCCAACAAAGTTATTTTTTTTTTACTCTAATGTAAACTTACCATTGAAGTTCTTTATCAAGAATGAAATTCGTGATTGAGCAGGAGAGTGTGAGGGGGGCAGAATTCATTAAATCATTTAAAATTCTTTTTTTTTTTTGGATTTAGAAATTTAGAAAAATTTGTTGGATCAGGTGTTTAATATTAAATTGCCCTATGTCTTAGTGTTTCTTTTTCCTCTTAAATATGGTTTACATTTCCCTGCATAATACTATATTTTCTAGAAAATGTAAAAATATTTTAGACAGTTTTCTCTTTCCTCCTTCTTGTGAATTATATTACAATGAGTATACATATACCTTGTTTCTTAGATTGAATTATTTATTTTCTTATGAAAACTCTTCATGTGTAGGACCATTGAGGATGAGTTTCATAGGCTTTGATAAGTGTTGACAAATAGAATCACCATTTATGTGGCCATTAACATTAACAATGTAAATAAATTCCACTTTGTCTACTATGTAGTAGCATTTAATTGAGTCACATGATTTGCTAATTGATATAGTATACAGTAACAAGTCATTTTTTAGGCATATCTGCTACTATTTCAACTATTATTTGAATTTTATTTGTCAAAGTACTTAGAGATAATGTTTTTATTGCCAGTTCTGACCATTAAGATATGATGATAAGAAATGTTTAGGAAATAAATATATTCTCAAAATGTTCATGTGTATGTTTGTGTTGGTAAAATAGCCAAGCAAAAGCAATAATAAATGTTGCAAATAGGATAAACATGTTACTGTGTTGTGCTCCATGTATTTGCATGCTTATAAGGCTACCACATATGTAAGATATTATTCTATGTGTGCCACATCTGTAATATAGATGATAAACAGATATAATAGACTTTATATATGTATGATATGGCAGAACTTTGTATAATGATTCTCCTCATATGACTATTATAGAAATTCCTTTCTGTGATTTAGGCGTTAGTGGCTTCCTCTTATTCTCCTCATAGCATGCATCTAGACCACATGTTTACTCCATCTTCTCGGCATTTCTTAGCTATGCCTCTCTATTCTTTTCTTTGTTTCTTCCATCTCTGAGTTGTTCCCTTTCACCTGCCCTTTCGATGGCTTCTCACTTTTAAAAATGTCTTTATTATCAATAGCCGGCACTCTGCCCTTTATCTTTGTTCAGTTCCATAAATATCCCAGTGAGACTAGAAATTCAGAAAGATTTTAACTATCCTTATATGTTTCTCAGAAAAATCTAATGTTGACGATCTTTTCTGAAATTTAAATAGTAAAATATATACCACCTCACAGATGACATTACTATTTTTGGTTCATGTGTACAATAGAATATAGTGTTTCCCAGTGATGGTTGGTAGAAAAATAGATGTATCAGTTCACCAAAATATGTAGCAAAGTACACAAATTAGACCTCCTGACCTTACAATTATCAACTCTCCATGAATGAATGACACAGTTGTCTCTGTCATCACTGGCTTGGGCATCAAACTACAGAATTAAGAAGGAGTGAGGTCTGGAAACACAGGAGGAACTTTAAAGGGATTGTGTGGTTTGCCTGAGTATGCTTGTATACACCCTCAGAAGGCTGTGTGGAGATCTGATTAAATTAAATGAAAATAATTATTTGTGAATATGATGGATCTTCTTTTGGAATTATTGAATTTATTCATGCTTGTTCAGTATAAATGAATCTAGGATATCTTTGGCTACAATTGTTCAAATGAATATTGATATTATGTGGTGCACACAAATTTTTAATGTATCAGTAAAATAAAATATCATGTAATGTTCCTTGCTTTGATCACAGGTATATGAATAAACTTGAATTTAAATGGCTCTAATCACATGCATTAAGTGAGTTTTTGTAATTGGTTAAGAATGTAAAGAGAAGTTGAGCAGATTAAATTAATCCAGTCTAAGATTTTAGCTCTTTACTATATACATGCATAGGTTTTAAGAAACTGTTAATCTTCAGCATTTTATTATTCAATTAGGTAATTGGAGAAGCGATTTCTGCCTATATAAAATATGAACGGATCCACTGGGTACGGGATTGGCCCGGACAAACTGTTCTTTGTGTATCCCAAATTTTTTGGACGCTAGAAGTACAAACAGCTATTCCAAAGGGGCAAGAGGTAAGCTTTTATTACCCCTAATTTTTCAGCATTTTTCAACAGTTACTATCACCAGAATATACTTATCTGAAAAACAAAATAATGACAATTCACTCAAAAAAATCTACATTATGCTGCAAGCCAAATTATATATTTTTAAATAAAAATTGCATATAACAAATATGTAGGAAAAATTTGTACAAATAACTACTTGAAAATATGTTTAAACCATCTGTTTATTCTCAGTATATAAGAGTCAAGAGCATTTGAGCCTCAAAATCTTACTATGTACATTTTTATGCCTTTAAAAACAGAGAATAATAGAACTAAGAAATTCAGAAAGATTAAGGCAGAAATAAAGTAATATAATCTTCTTTTATGCCTTGAGTAAAACTGCCCTACACAGATAAGGCATCAGTTGACTTATTTTGACTATTTTTAATACGTAACTACTAATATTTTGAATGTTGCTTAGATTTAAGTATTTAAACATTCTAATATAATTTTAGATTTTAATTTAATATTATTAATTGGATTGTTATTAATTAAAAATCAGAATTATATTCAATGCAACAGTCCTATCTTTGAGATAGGAATTCAAGCAAGTCAACTTTAAGTTGATTGATGGGTCAACTAAAACCTAGCAATGGAGATTTTTATGTAAAATTTGATATGTTTTTGACTTTAAGGTATTGTTGAATAGGGGTTTGAGATGAACACATGTTCTTTATAGACAGGCAGATCCCAAAGAGGAAAAGGCTGGGTGCACAGGCTTAATTCACTCCAGCTTCCCCACAGGTCACTTTTCTGCAGGAAGAAATAAGCAAACAGGAGAAGAATCCAGGGTTTTCAGGAAAAGGTCTTTTTTCATGAAAACCAGAGCACGGGGGCATGAGCGTTTCCCTAATAGCAGTAAGACCCTGTCATTACCTCTGCGTCCTTGGCTATCTCTCCCAGTGTTCATTTTTCTTTTTCCCGCAGTGGGTTCAGAGAATCCATTTTATATTTTTTTCCTTTTAAGCTACTACTCACCTATCTCCTGGCACAGAGATTTCTCCAGCACCCAGGTAGGCTACTGGGGAATATGTAGCCTACTGGGCTTTCCCCTTGCCAGTTCATGTGATTAAACATGGATGAGACAGAAAACTTCATTTGTCAGTATTTATGGAGAAAATTAATAGCAAATTAAGCATGTAAAGATAGAAATGAAACAGTATTTTAGCACTAACCCTGTGAAAAAGGGCTTCCTTAAAAGTAGTAATTTAAAATGATAAGATATTTCAAAGAACAAAAGTGCCCCCTAGAGAAGCAACTGGCAGTCCCCAGCTCTATCGTTTACACTTTTTCTCATTCTTGGAAGTTGTTGTTTTTAGCTTCATTGCCACCACTTGGCAATGGTCATAACAGAGTGAACCTACTCAGTGTACAACATTTGATAATTACTTTCAGAGTGGAAAAAGCGGCCATATCAGTCTGCTAGAATGTATGGACACTTCTCTGAAGCACAGTGGTTTTCATCGATTGTAATTTGATTTTCACCACAAACTCTCTTCTCTGTCGTAATTTACTCATTAGATCTGTCTACTAGAAAAAAGATTCCAAAGCAAGCCTAGTCCTCAGAACTGGCATCAGTTCATTATAAACAAAAACATTTAATGTTTTGTTTATTAGTACCTTTATATTTCAAGTGGCACAAACCTCACTCAGAGAGCTTGCACAGGAGTACCAGAAGGACAGAGGAAGAAAGGAAGAGTCGTCAGAGTCGGGATCTCAGGGCTTTGCTGCTGTAGCAGTCTCTCTCTCAAGTGTCTCTCTCATACCCCTACTGGGTCCGGACAGGCTTTACCCTCAGAGAGGATGGAAGCCTGTGGTAGTTTCAGACTGGCATTTCCACAGCCCACCATGCCTAGTGCAAAGCCCTTATTCTCTCAGTCTGTACAGCAGTCTAAGGGAAGAATGATGATGGTTCTGGTTGAGTCCCACATCCTCTCCTTAATGTTGCCATGGTGATGGGGCAATATGCTTGACAGCTCCAACAGAGCCATGGAGAAGAGATAAAATGTAGAAAAAGAAAAGGAAAGAACGACGGATAGACATAAATCCCATCTATCCACTGTATCTGGCCAGACTGAGCTTGTTCACCTACTATCTTTATAGTAAAAAAATCAAACTGCTTATCATAAAATTATGTCATGTGGAAAATCATGATTAAAATGCAGAGATTGTCTGTAGACCTGCTTATTTAAAGTATTTTTGTTTATAATAATTCTTATAACACTAGGAATTCGTATCTTATTTTCTTTTCTTTCAGGCTCTTGAGGAATACTTGGAAAAATGTAACAGACAAATTGATGATATTGTTACTTTGGTGCGTGGCAAATTGTCCAAACAGAATCGTGTCACTCTGGGAGCACTCGTGGTACTGGATGTTCATGCTAGAGATGTCCTCTCGGTACTTGTGCAGAAAAAAATTAGTGATGAGTCTGACTTCGAATGGTTGAGTCAGCTTAGGTACTATTGGCAAGTAAGTGTTATCACTAAATGTTACTGCACAGCAATTTTAACTTACTGTATTTTAATTTGTGCTTGCTTGCTTACATAGGAAATAGTAGCATTAATACAGGGTCATTTTGCTGATGGCTGACTATAAACAAACAAGCATTTCTGCACATTGAAGATTAAGCTGCTAATAGCTATAGCTACATCATCTGTATTGATAGATACTTGCAAATGTATAATTACATACAAAAATATATACACATAGCTATCACAAAAACTGAATAGTTACTGAAAATTACTCATTTTAAATGAGTCATTACACTTGCTGAATCTGCAAAATGCTGGGGCTAGTCAGTTTAAAATTGTGTTTTTAGATTCCAAATGCATCTAAAGAATGTACAAATCCAACTCTTTTTAGTTTGATTTAGTCATTAACATTTTCTCTAGATCAATGGGAGAAACCAGGAACATAATCTAGAAGGAAGGTTTTTATCAAGGCCTCCAAGTGGATAATGATGGTGAGAATGACAGGGAGTGGAGGAGGATCAGGGGCTGTTAGTACAGTGGACCAGCCTGGGCCTGTCACATGTGGGTAGAGACGGCTGATGACTGAGACACAGACTTAGAAGTTTTCATCCCAGGGTTTTATGGAAGTCTTGAGAGTATGGGGTGGGAGGAGAGGAGAAGCAGGAACCAGCATCCTGGAAACAGTTTGAGGGGCAGTACAGTTAGTAGTTAGGAGCTCAGCCAGGGGAATCATCATTTCAAAGGTTGGGTCCTCCCCTTGCCAAATGTCTAACCTTGGACAGGTTACTCCTTCTCGTTAAGCATCAGTTTCTGCATCTGTAAAATGGTGATAATACCCATTATGTAGGGAAAAGAGAATGATTAAAAATTTAGACAACATAAGGGATAAATCCTAAAATATTCTATGGGAATAACTGAAATCAGTATCTTCCATTGCTTATTCATGGAAAGTAGATACTAAATTCTACTGAATCAAATGATGTCTGAAAAGTGAGTTTTAAAGAGATTGTCTACATTATGATTATCAATTATTAAACAGCTTGAGATTTATATTATTTAAAATTTTGCTGTTTAACTTTTTATCTGATTCATCCTAGGAAAATCATTTGGAGACAAAGATGATCAATGCTGGTTTGCGGTATGGGTATGAATACCTGGGTAACTCTCCTAGGCTAGTTATTACTCCACTCACTGATAGATGTTACAGGTAAATATTTTCATTTAAGGACTCATTGGAAATAACTTTCACTCTCACCTATACCACTGATTTCTTTAAAACATTAACATCAAATTATCTTTTATACTGTAAATTTATCCTGTGTTTTTTTTTCCTAGACCCTTAATTTTCCCTTCAGCTTTATCTTCATTTTCTTTCTCTGCTGGCTTCTTCCTCTCAGCTCTAGTGATCTAAGTATTATCAAGCATCACTGTTGTTTTTGACACCATGACTCCTTTTCTCCTGAAACTCTCTGACTTCCTTTTGTATCAATTGAGCAATCTTGTTCCTTTCCTAGGAACACTGACTTTTCTAGAGTTCTGTTTTAATGTGGTGATTTTTCTCATGCCTCATGTTTTCCTGAATGTTCTCAGCCACTCAATATCCTGAAGACTGTCATGGCCACCTCTAGCCCAGGTCTCTCTTATAAGCTTTTGCTGTACACATGCCTATAGGATATCTCCATTAGATATCTCTTAGGTATTTACATTTACCTTTCTTCCAAAAGCAAATTTACCATTTACCTCCTAAAGTAGCATAACCTCCTCTATTCCCATCTCAGAATATGGCAGTGCTTAGCTATCACCCCAGTCATCTTTACAAATACCTCGCTTTGTCCTTGACTGTTTCTCAGTTCTTCATATCTAGACATGCTCACTTAAGTCTCACTAATTTAATTGAATTATATTCATTTTTAAATTTTATTTTACTTTTTTTTATTAAATCATAACTTTGTACATTAATGCATTTATGGGGGTCAGGATACTGCTTCAATATACAATGTGAAATGCATACATTGAACTAAGTAACACATAAATCACAATTATACTCATTTATAAGTACAATATCTCTCTTTCTTAGTACAGTATCTCAAGAATGGAAAAAAAAGAATCCAATATACTCAATACTACTATTAAATCAATATATAACTACCTGCACACTCATACGAATGGCAAAACATAACTATAATCCAAAAGTAGGAGGCAAGAGGAGAGAGAGGAGAGGGGAGGGAGAGTATTTGGGGGGACCTCAGCTAATGTGCATGATGCAATGGTACATTTCAAATTTATTTTACTTTTTATTCTCTTCTTTTTTTGGAAAAGATAGATACTTTAAGGAGCAGTTTTAGATTTATAGAAAAGTTATGCATAAATTACAGGGAATTCTTAAACCACCCCCACCATTTATCCTGTTATTGACATCTCACATTGGTGTGGTAGATGTGACAATGGATATAACGATATTGATAAATTCTTGTTAACCAAAGTTAACAATTATATCAGGATCCACCATGTTATGTAGTCTTATGGGTTTTGACAAATGTCCAGTGTCATGTGTCTCCCATTAAAATATCATACAGAATAGTTTCACTGCCCAAAATATGCTTGTGCTTCACACATTCATCCGCCTCCCTTCTCCATGAACTCATATGATCTTTTTTATCTTTCTCCCTCTCTCTCTTTCTATCTCTCTATAAAATATATATATTATGGTTATACTTGAGAATGTCATATAGTACTTGAAATCATAGAGACTATCTTCTTTCACTTAGCAGTACATTTGAGGTTCCTCCATGTTTTTTTATAGCTCATATTTTTAATCATCAAATATATGGATGGATGTGCCATGTACCATTTGCCTGTTAAAGGACATCTTGATTGCTTCCAACTATTGGTGATTGTGAATAAAGCTGCCACAGATATTTGTGTGCAGGTTCTTGTGTGGGCATAAGTTTTCGACTCATTTAGATAAATACCCAGGAGCATGATTGCTAGATCATATGGTAAGCCTCTGTTAATCTTTCTGAGAAACTGCCAAACTGTCTCTTGAAGTGGCTGTGCTTGGAAGTACATTCGCATTCCCACCAGCAATTAATGAGTGTTTCTGTTGCTCTACATCTTGCCAGCGTTCGATGTCAATATATTGGATTTTAGCCATTCTGATAGATGTGTAATGGCATCTCATTTTGCTTTATTTTATAATTTCCTAATGATATATGATGTTAACCATCTTTCCATATGCTCATTTTCATGTGAATGTCTTCTTTGGTGAGGTGTTTGTCAAATCTTTTTCACATTTTGTTCATTTTCCTATTGTTGAATTTGAAGAGTTCTTTGTATATTTTGGACTAAAGTTCTTTATCTGATTTATTGGGTCTTGCAGGGTTGCCCAGTCTAGTCTCAGATTCCCAGTCTCAAGTGATCATGCATTAGCTCCCCAAAGTGCTAGGATTACAAGCATGAGCCATTGCATGAAGCCTGCTATATTTTTAAAAATATTTTCTTCTAGTCTGTAGCTTGTGTTTTCATTCTCCTCTCATGGAGAAGTTTTTTATCTTTATGAAGTCCAGGTTTTCAATTTTACATTCACAGATTATGCTTTTTGGTATTATATCTAAAAAGTCATCATCAAACCAAGGTCATCTGGATTTTCTTCCATGTTATTGTCTAGAAGTTGTATAGTTTGTGTTTTAAATTTATGTATATGGTTTACTTTGAATTAATTTTTGTGTCTAGATTCATTTTTTTGCACATAGATATCCAATTGTTTCAGCGCCATTTGTTGAAAAGATTATCCTTTCTCCGTAGAATTGCTCTTGCTTCTTTGTCAAAGATCTGATTTTATTTTAGAAATGTGTTAGAGATTTGGAGTCTACATCTTTCTTCCCTCCAGAGCACCTAAAGAGCTAAAGTAATGGAAAATAAAGTATCAATTTATGAATGGCTGAGCAAGTATCTGATCCTCAATTCAAAGCTCTCAAGCACAATCTAGACTGAAGAAGGTCGCCCAGCCCTAAGGTGACTACTTCTTTCCTTCTCCCTACAGCTAAGAGTGCTGTCTATGTGGGTGAAGAGCTGCATTCAAGAGAAAGGATAGTGGATTCATCTCACCAGTTGCATATGGGGAATGAAAGCCACACAGTGACCCTTCCTACTATTTAAACAGGGTCCCATTAATGACAGGATTTAACCACCTCAGGATAGAGAGAAACTGGAAATTTTGGCATAGTTCCCTTCAAATGGCCAGCATAGCCAACATGAGAGGAAGGATAGAAGGATTCCACCCACTGCTGTTTTCTCTAATAGCACCACCTTACTAACTATTCACACATATTCCCACTTGTTACATTGTAAGGTAGCATCTGAGAACCAACATGATCTGTCCATTGCATTATCTTCCAGTAACACCAAACTCTTCCCTCACTCTGTACATTTGCTCACACGGTCTCATTTTCATGGCAAGTTCTTCTCCGTTTTGTTCCCCAGCAAACATGACTTAATTCCTACTTAATCCTTCAGGACCTCACCTCTTCTACGTGGCCTTCTCTGACATTCCTACCTACAGTTAGAATTTCTCCCCAGTGCTTACCATAATACCTGATATCTTCTTCTGTCTCAGCACTCATGATAATACATTGAAATTACATTTTATGTTATTTATTGTAGTCTTTTCCTAGACAAAGATAGTGCCCTATTTTTTCCTCTACCTCTAGCACCAACACATTTCCTGGCATGAAGTAGGCATTTGATAACATGTATCGGACACCCATAAACTGAAGGACAGTTTTACGTTATATTGCTTCCTAGAGAAAGATTAGAATTATAAATTTATTTTTTAAACAGTAAGGCTTAAAGTTCCTTTAATGTCCTTTTGGGACTTTGAGCCATGAAACTCCATTGTTCACCTATTTAAGAGTGCATGGCCACCTTGGTAATCCTAGCTGAAGAGTCAGCAAAATTGAGCCTATGGCAAATGTGGCTTCCCACACCCCCATGTGAAACTCACTGTGAGCTCTAGGGTCAGACAGGATTCAACAAACTTCTCCACCCCACTGTGGCCCTAACCTAAGCATTTCCAGTCATATCAAGAACAACAGTCTTACCCTGACCCTGCTCTGACATCAGGAGATGCTCTAAGCATCCTCTTGGCTTGATACATTTTAGGCTGTGAATCAGCTCTCAGTTCCCGTGTTCTGCAAACTTCAGGGTGCAGACGGTGTGCCAGTCTTTCTGGGTAGGTCTCCGATGGTCGCTCAGTTAGCTTTAGCTTGGGAGAGGAAAATTGCTGCTCTTTCTGCCACCATACAGAGAAAAGTAAAAACACTACACACTACCAACTCTTTCCAAAGAAATCAAAGAAATCCTTACACCTGGCCTCTGATTAACAATCTTCCTATCCACTTTTTATTTTATTCCCTGATAACAGGTGACATGCCAGTCCAATTTCACTGTCCTTAAGATATGATCTAATATTTATTGTTCTCAGCCTGATGCTTTAGTAAAAATTCTGAGACAGAAAGAGCATTATTTAATATATTACAAATTTACATATTTTCCTGTTAACATTTATATAGGTTTACTAAAATATTTTTTCATTTTCTTTACTTATCGTTTATTTTTATTTTGTCTTCTGGTTTAATTTTCTCCTTAGTAGGCCTGATGTTGCAGTAAGGCTGTGTAAGTAGCTCTATCAGTCTTTCATAAAAATGCCTCCTTTTTTGTCTTTACTCAATTATTAAATGGTAGATTAACTAGGTATAGAACTATAGATGAACTATAATGTTTCCTCAGCCCTTTATACTCTTCTGGCCATCCATTACTATTCCTACATAAGTTTGTTATTCTAATTATTATTCCTTTGTAGGTAATTTGCTTATCTCTACTGTAGTTTTGAAGATTTTTCTCTTTATTATTCACTGTAATAGTCTAGATGTGGCTTATTTATTCTACTGGGGCCTTTTTCAATTCCTGTCTTTCTTCAATTCTGGAAAATTCTGAGTCATTGCTGTTTAAATTTTGTTTTCCCCCCATTTCCTTCCATCTTTCCTCTGCGCCTCTCAAGTTTTCTTTTGTTCTATCTCTGTATTTCTCTATGTGATTTTCAGTGCATAATTCCCAATTCTCTTTTGTTGATTCTGCCATTTAATATGTTGATTGAGCTTTTAGAAGTCCAATGATTATATTTTTAATTGCTAGAATTTCAAGCTGTCTTTTTTACAAAACTGCCTTCTTTTTTTCCCTCTTACAATTTTCTAGGTTCTATTGCCTTTTATTTAAAATCTCTTTTAGTGGAACATCAGGATACAAAAGAGGACACATGTCATGTATGTAATAACACTCCAGGACCTTTGTTCATTTACTTTTGCTGCAGCCAGTGTGACTCCAAACTGATTTCTCTCCCTTGAGCTTATTTTGGTAGGGGTTATTTCCCTATGCAGTATTGCTTGTTGTCATTTGTCAGAGGTGTCCAGGGGGAGTTTTATATTTACATTTGAGGAGGGCTCTAGAGTTTTCTCTTTTCTGGGATAACATTTTAACATTAATTTCTCAGATTGGTTAATGTGCCCATTGGTATTGGAAATTTGAACTTCTCTTTTCCCCATAAATGCTGTAGGTTTTTCATGAATCCTTCCCTGAAGGGTAAGTTTCCTTGCCTCTTCTCTAATTGACTTTTAATTTTTTTCTCCAGTAAACTGCTGAAGTAATTCTAGCTCCAGTTCAGAGATAAGACTGCCTTTCAAGTTTTCTGGAATTTACATAGGTGAATCTATCCCAGCTCCCCCCACTTTGCTCAGTTTTCAGGGTTATTCTCTGTTTCTATATGAGCACAAATATGTTTGTGTTTACATACAGATCTCAAAACAATCTTTTATTGTCCAATTACTTCTCCATCTTTGCATCTCTTCTGCATTGGTAATTTCTTTCATTCCTTCAAAAATGGTCATGTATTTTTAAAATTTTTTTTTAAATTAACAGTTCTATATGCTTACAGCAGAGAAATCAGGAATTCAGGGTCAGTTGAACTCGATTCTCTCTATTGGCTAGAAGTCAGCATTGAATTTCAAAATTGAGTTTGTTTTGAATTTGTCATAAAATATAATAACAAACAAAGTAATGGACTCCAAGATCTTACTTTGGTTAGTGGAAAGGAAGAAATTATTATGGCAAGTTTTGTTCTCAGTGTAAATTTTTCCTGTCCTTAGTATATGAAAAAGTAACATTTCAACAAAGATGATCTGTTTAATGAATTTCAGAACCTTATTTGGAGCACTTCACTTGCACCTTGGAGGAGCACCTGAGGGTCCAGCTGGTACTGGGAAGACTGAAACTACCAAGGATTTGGCAAAAGCTGTAGCCAAACAATGTGTTGTTTTCAACTGCTCTGATGGATTAGATTATTTGGCTCTAGGAAAATTCTTTAAGGTTTGAATTGATTCCTAATTTCTTTATAGTAGGATAATGGATCAAAGAGGAAGTCTATTTCTAATGAAACGATTGAATGCAAGTAAAAGATTTACTGTAGCTTAAGTAAAAGTAAAAATAGAAGCCTATCTCATAATTCCCAAGTGAAGGGAGGTTTTAACAAAAGTCTATTTGGGAAGGAACTTACTTTCCAGTGCATTCTATAATGGATCGTTAATACTGACAGAAAAGAGTGGTGTTTCTTAAGTACGTTGGAACAGATAATAGTTTGAGGACCACTACATCATGTAATGGTTATGGAACTCCAAAGACTTACTAAACCTCTAGATCTTATTATCAGCAAGTTATTATGATTCAATAATCTACTTTCATAAACACATTCTAGTTGATCTTTTTCAGTGAGCTTGAAGTCCTTGTTTTATTATTTTTCTTTAAAAAAATTTTTTTTTGATACATAATATATATACATGTTTTCAGGATATGTGTGATTATAAATTAAATACATTCATATAATTTGTAAAGACTGAATTAGTGTTTTTTTCCCCCTCATCCTAAGTTAAATTCCCATTCCTAAGAGTGTATAAGATTGCTAGTTTGGAATTAAAGATGCCAAGTCCCTGATGATAAACCTATGATTATCTGGTCATTTTAGCAGCTTGTTGCCTGTTATTTCTTAAAGTGCTAGGTGGCACAAGTGAACACAAAATGATCCATCTGTAACTATAGGTTCATTCTTATTTATTTATGTTTATTGTAATATTCAAGTACGTTCTAAAGATTCTGTTATGTTTTCTTTTCCACATTTTTCCAGAAAAAGTTCATATTTTTAAAAATAAACAAACTAACACAATAGAATATACCAACTGTAAGCCATGCAATAAATTTTTCCTGACTAAATTATGGCCTGATCATTACATAACAGATCTGGAGTTTAAAATTACTCCACGTTTATGATGCTGAAACAATTAGAAAAAGATTTTTAAAAGGTTAGAATTATAATTAATAAAATGCCAAGGAAACATTTGAATGACTAATTAACATTTTAATTCATCTTCTGTAATGATTTACAACCTTTTTGTAATGATTATTTTAAGAAATAAATAATAAAACTAACGGATTCAGCATGTAGTGAATCTCATTCTATTCCTAAATGTTTAAAGAACTATTTGCCATATTTTACTTAGTATTTTAATCTATATAATTTTTTAATTATTTTATTTAGATTCATATACTTAATAGTATTTAATTGGGTTATTGATATTTATGAATTAATGAATGCCTTTTTTGTGTTAGGATTGTGCCAAATAATAGGGATACGAAATTAGAAAAACAGAGTTCTTACTATTAAGAACCTCACATTTTGTGTAACTGTTGGAATATGTGACTTCCTAAGAATTCTGTTCTCTATGATTTCTAATTATGCATTAGAAGTCAAAGTCATAGATAGTGTCCTCTGTAAATAAAGGAAATGCACTGTTCTTTGACATGCATAGAGTTCCTGTTCAGTGTTCATTCAGAAGAATGAACTGTGTACAAGTCCAAGGCCAGCTCTAATTAGTGGTGTGGCTTTGTGCTGGTTATTTAGCATCTCATATGGTACAGTCTTAGTCTGCTTGTATAAAAGATATGTACAAAGTGCCATAAATCATGCCTGGCATATACAATGTAGTCAATGAAAAACACATACACACATATTATCAAATGTATGTTCAATAAAATATTTGTTGAATTTTGTAATGTTTTTAAAAAGGAAATCTGAGTTGAGCATAGGGATGCCCTCCTGTAGGTAGTCCCAGCTATTAGCCAGGCCAAGACAGGAGGACCGCTTGAGCCCAGGAATTTGAGGCTTCAGTGAGGTATGATGATGCCATTGCACTGTAATCTGGGTATTGTTTTGAAACTTTGTCTCAAAACAAAACAGACAAAAAAAAGTAAATATGAATTCAGATGAAACGTCTAAAGCTTAATTTTCCAGCTTTTTCTTATGACCAAATGGCACATATTTGTGAGGCAGCTGTGGGTTAGAATTGCAAATTGGGGCCTTACACTGTTAGCTAATTGGATTATTTATGTTGTTTGCTTGTTTTAGAGATAGCCTCTCACTCTGTTACCCCAGGCTAGAGTGTATCAGCTTTCCTTACAGCGACCTCAAACATGAGTTCAAGTGATCTTCCTGCCTCAGTCTCCTGAGTAGCTAGGACTATAACCTCTTGCCACAACTAATGGCTCCTGCCATTAGCTCCTGGATATTTTTTTCTATTTTTAGTAGAGAGAGGGGTCTCACTTATACTCAGGCTGGTCTCAAATTCCTGAGTTCTATCAATCCTCCTGCCTATGCCTCCAAGAGTGCTAGGATTACAGGTGTGAGCCACCATGCATGGTCTATGATGGTTAATTATTAAGGTGTTCTAACCACAAAGCAATCTCATTGACAATCAAAATAATCTTATTTAGAGGATTATTGTAATTCATTCTATAACATCCACATGGAAAAAGCAAATAAAATCGGCTTGGAAATAAAAAGCAAGAAAATCTTTGAAATGATAGGTTTATATCTGTCTCAATGGTAAAAAAAATACAGAAAGTATAAAAAAATCAATTGGAAGATTTTCCAATTGATCAAACTCTTTATTCCTGCAGAATTATGAATTGTTAATGAAAAATAAGCTGTCTTTAAAGATAAAGGTGAATAAGCAATTTCCTTGATAGGATATTAAATCCTTGAAAAGATTGGGTGAAAATGTAACATTTCAATGCAATATTCAATCCGATAAAGTTGAAATTTTTCATTATTCTTTTCTCCCAGGGACTGTTATCTTGTGGAGCCTGGGCTTGCTTCGATGAGTTTAACAGAATTGATTTGGAGGTACTATCTGTGGTTGCTCAACAAATCCTTACTATCCAAAGAGGTAATGGGCTAGCCTGTCTTCACATTATGTAAAAATAAGAGAAATATAAGAGGAACAAATGGCACAAGTCACATTTACATGTGGTATTGCTAAGTCATTTCATTCCTGATTACTCACAGGTATTAATGCAGGTGCTGAGCTACTAGTATTTGAAGGAACTGAACTAAAACTTGACCCTACCTGTGCTGTCTTCATCACAATGAACCCTGGGTATGCTGGGAGGTCAGAACTGCCAGATAATTTGAAGGTATGGAGAGAGCAATTATAACATCTATTTCTTTCCACAATTTACAAAGTTAATATAGGAAAAGAATGAATATGCTATCTTTGAATGTTACGGAGAATATGCTATCCTTGAATATTATGGAAAATATTTGTTTTTAGTCATTACTGTATTTTAGAAAACTATTTTAGGAAATAATTTTGAAAGCTTTTGAGTGTCTTTAGAAAGTAAATAGGTGTATCAGGTACAATTTCCAAAATGTGTATTTTTAAAATAGTGCTAATTATAAAATATAGAAAATACTTAAAAATATTAATAAAAAGGTATCCATTCTACTACTTATTACATGTATATTGTGTCCCACCTCCAATTCTAAATATTTTTTTACAATGTTGGAATCAGATAATTGAGCATGCAAGGTTTTTTTTTAGTTAATATCATAACATGAGAATGTTCTCATCTTTATAATCATAATTCAAACTGTAAATAAATTTACAGAACTTTATCTTCATGTTGGACATTTGCTTTTACTTACATTATAAATAATATCACAATGGGCAGCTTTGGCTAAAGTATTTTTCTCTAGTCTAAAGCATTTCTTTAGGTAGAGTCCCGGTACCAAGAGCGGTGTTGCAAAATTGTCTTCTCAGACAGGTTGAAACAATTTACATCCCGTAACAATTCTCAATTCTGTAATATTTTTTGCAAAAATGAACAAAACATTTTCCTATTGCATTGACCAGATCTTCACTTTAAAAATTAACCTCTTTGATTATTAGTAAAACACGCATTTTCCCCATATCATTGTTAGCCATTTTATATTCTTTTCTGATGAACTGCGCTTTATGGTATGTGCCGTAGGAAATGATGTTGAAGAGCGATGCAGGGGTGACTGTGGATCCAGCCGTGTCTTCTAACTAAATCCTGCACTGCCACCTGTCACTTAGGCTGATAGCTTCTCTCACTAAATGAGCAATTTTTCTTTTCCACCAAAAAGACTAATTGCTGTCAAGTATTTTTGTATTTCCATTTTGTATGAAGCATTCTCCATTTCCATTCCATTTCATTTATATGTCAGATCAATAGTTTTAGTATTTCACCTTATGAAGGAAGGCATGATTAACAAGTGAAAACTGGAAAATCCTCATTTACCTAAGAAGCATTTTTCCACTTTTCATTGGGATTTTCTTTTGGAAAGCTTTTTTTTGTTGTTAACTTATGTTATTCTTTTAGTCAGCAGGATCAGTATGAATAGAATATATAAATAATTGTAAAGGCAAGAAAAGCAAACACCGTGAGTAGCTTATCATAAAAAGCTAGAAACCATGGCTAGTAGAATCCCTTAGTGCCCTAGGCAGACTTTTTCAGTTTTATTTGCAGTATGTGTTGAAACAGTGGTAAAATATTCACCTGGTGGTTCTTGGGGTTATTTATTTTGTATGTATGTTAGACCAGAAGCTATTCTCAAATTTTCTAGCTTTTTTTGTCCCTCCTATTGTGCAGTCTTCTTAGTTAGGGCTGCTACAGGACATCTGTTTTTAAGTATATGTGGAAATACCTAATGAGTCTGAAATGAAAGAGTTATGTATTTCTAAACAGGAAAATTCTGATGGTTCCCAGAAATTATCATTATCCATCTTCAGAAGCATCCTTGAAACCTCTCTCTTCTTCACCCAGTCAGTCATCAATTCCCTGGGTTCCTATTTCACAAAAGTCCTGTAATCCCTGCTGCACCTGTCTGGTCCCACCATCACCCCTTGCTGCCACCCCACTTCCTCTTCTCCTGCGTGTCTTATTGGAACAGCTTGCTTATCACCAATCTCTTCCCTGCTGAAATTCATTATAATGAATTCCCCATTGCGGTGCTACCAGTGTTAGCTATCAAAAGAATTATAACCATATAATTTCCAGCCTTAAAAATCTTCTAGACTCCTTTTGCCTATAGAATAAAATTCAAATTTCTTAGTACAATCCATGAAAGCCTTGGCATTAGTCCCCCCATTTCCCCATATGTCTGTTACACTGGGCCTCACAAGCCTCTGAACATCTCAGGCCTTTCCACATGCTGTTTTCTCTATGAGTGTTTTGCTAAACCACCACTTTCCTGCCTGACAAATTCATACTTGCATCTTTTACTTTCACATAATAGCAGTGAACCACTGAATATATGTCTAGTTGAGATAGGACCTTCCGAGTGAAGTCCCAGGGCTGGCAGAGGTTATAGTTAAATCCTGCCATGTGCACGTCCCTGGCTTCCTCCTGGACTCCCGTGTTAGGTCTCTCTGCTAATAACTCCCACGACGTAAGTAATTGATTCTGTCTCTCCAGTTGTCATTGCCTTCTCTTTGGCTTTCTGGTTTATTCCCCATAAACCTCACTGTTGGAGCGTTCTCACTCCGTCAGGAGGCATGCAGGGTTAAGACTTCAAATGGCTCCAGCTGGGTCCTTTTCTGTATCATGTACAGCTCATGCATCCTCTGACCCAAGTACTGTGGGCATTAATCCTGCCTTTACAGGCTGCTTTTGCTTCTCAGACATGAGCCAGGCACTGATCCGTATTTCCCCCAGTGTAGGGATACCTACCAAGCTCTCACTGAACCTAGGGGTAGTGAGGGGGATTGCAGGGACTCACAGGATAACAATGGCTTTCATCCAAGGATCTATTTTTACAAATCCTCCCTTCCTTACTCTCTCTAATATGTTGTGATCTATAAGTAGATGAGAAGGTTGAAGGGTTGAGCACATTTTATGTGTAAAGTTTGCACAGTGGACAGATAAGGATTTTGGTAAGTGTTATGTATCATATCATACAGAAAGAGTCCCGTGTAGACATCCTGTTACTTTTCGACAAAACCCACATAATAGAGCAATTTCTTAAAAACATTTCCACTTTAGAGAAGCTATATTTTAGATTGAAACTACTATGAAGAATCAATACTGAATGATCATTTCAGACTAGTTAAGTGTTAAATGTCATGGTAAAATAGGCATGTCTTAGGACTCCTAATGTCCCAAGATTAATTGCCTGATACATAGGATAAAAAACACCCTTGTAGCTATTGAGGGGAAAAAGCAGATCCTTAATCTTCCATTTCAATCAGCTAAAATCAAGCCAATTCATGAGCAGATCAAAATGTTTATGAAATCTATTGCCAGTTCCTTAGAAACAAATGGTAAGAAATTATTGCTTGATTTTTTGGCATCAATATGTCCCTTTTATTTTTTGAATTTCCTAATCTCTTACATTGTTTTGCCTTTTAAATCATTTTATTGACACATCATAATTGCATATATTTATGGGTACAGAGTGAGGTTTTGACAGATGTATACAGTGTGAAATGATCATGCCAGAGTAATTAGCATATCTATTTCCTCAAGTATTTATCATTTCTTTGTATTGGGAACATACAAAATCTTCTCTTTTAGCTATTTAAAAATATAGAATAAGTTATTGTTAACCGTAGTAACCTGCCAGTGCTGTAGAACACTAGGACTTCTTTCTCTCGTGTAGCTGTACTTTTGTATCTGTTAGCCAACCTCTCCCTATTCACCCCTTTCTTTTTCCAGCCTCTACTTACCACCATTCTACTCTTTTCTTCTATGAGACCAACTTTTTTTAGCTACCACAGATGAAGGAGAACACGTGGTATTCATCCTTCTGTGGCATGGCTTATTTTATAATGGTCTCTTTAAACAGACCTTTTCTCCGCACCCACAGGCTCTCTTTCGGACAGTGGCAATGATGGTGCCCGACTACGCCATGATTGCTGAAATAGTCCTGTACTCCTGTGGGTTTGTCACTGCTCGGCCACTGTCTGTAAAAATCGTGGCTACATACCGCTTGTGTTCCGAGCAGCTGTCATCTCAACATCACTATGACTACGGAATGAGAGCTGTGAAGTCCGTGCTGACCGCAGCTGGGAATCTGAAGGTAGAGAACACAAGTGTTTCTTATTTATAAATTTCCCATTTGTAAATCTCAGGTCTGTACCTCTTCACAGAGTTCCAATAACTGGTTGGTTTCATTAACTGACTGAAAAAAAATCAATTATTTGACTTTAAAAATTATTATTTTACACACCTGAAAAAGGAAATTTTGTTTTTATGATGATTTTAGGTGATTTTATATAATGATTACACATGTAATTCTTAGTAATTTAAGTTCTATTCTATAACTTTTAAATATGAAACTGGGTATTACCAAGGATTCTGAGAAATATTTTGAAGGCTTTCCATCTGTATTATATATGTAGCTAAAGAAAATAAGTATAATTAATAAATATATTCAAAAGTCTCTAAATATTGTTACTCAAGGTAATTAAGCAATTACAGCCAACTGTGAACTAGTGGTAATAGATATGCAGTATAATGCTTGCATTCAACATGGTCTAAATCATATCTATGTAAACCCAAATACTCCTGGTTAAACCTTTCATTGAAATATTTTGTGGAACCATGAAATATAACTGTATGTCATATATTATATAAAGTTAGTTCTTTATGAAAATAAGATAGGCTGCAGTTAATGACAAAATGCACAACATGACCTTGAAGTTTGCAAAATTTTCACATTTATGATTTGTAGAAGATACATATTTTAAAATATATTCTACATTTATTAAGAAGAATGGAATGCGTTTTTATCTTCTGTAATAATGTTATCAAGAATTCTGATATATAGTGGTGATATTCTTTTTCACATTAGCCTAACATAACTTCAAGTCATTGTTTTTTGCAATAAACAAAAATGACTAGAAGCAACAATTTGTATTAACTTGGCATGCCAGGATTATGTTGTGGTCAGATAATGGGAAAGATAATACATTGTCCTAGAGTATGTCATCACTGAAATCTTGACAATGGAATTGAGCTATTAAAGTTATGCAGCAAATGAATCCTGCAAATGAATCCTATCATTCTTTGTCAAAAGCTAACTCAGAATGGTTGAATATTTGGGGCTGAATATTTTGAAGTTTGTTTCTTTTATATGAAGAAACAATTTAAACATTATCTTCAAAATAATAGCTTCTCAAATAGCAAAAGAGACTTCTGACACTTCATAATTTATGTGCAGTTATATTGATCCAAAGAGAAAATCCAAATGAATAAGACTAGCTCTCATGATGAGGAGCTCTGGGGATTCAAAGACTGAATCTGACTTCCAGGCATCACAGGATTTGTAAGGCTGAAGCCAGTTAAGTAAGAACATGGCATTTGTTAGGTAGAAAGAGTCTAGAGAAAAGAGAGAGGGTTCTGGAAACTTAAATGCAGGGAATAGGAGAAACTTTGGATTGAGATGTTGAGTAAATTATTTAAGATGGGAGAAAAAATTCTGAGTTTAGATTTTTTTTGTTTGTTTGAGATGAAGTCTTGCTCTGTTGCCCAGGTTAGAGTGCCTAGTTCATGACAACGTCAAACTTCTGGGTTCAAGTGATCCTCCTGCCTCAACCTCCCAAGTAGCTGGGAGTACCGGTACCTGCCACCTGACCCAGCTGATTTTTTCTATTTTTAGTAGAGATGAGGTCTTGCTTTTTCTCAGGCTGGTCTCTGGCTCCTGACCTCAAGCAATTCCACTCACCTTGGCCTCTAGAGCAAGAGGTTACATTTTTGTTAAAGCTCTTATGAGTAACAAGTTCAGGGCTCAGATTTCCAGTAACCTTTGGGTGTACCTCAAACATTTTAGAATCTAATATGAGTTTTCTTAACATCCTCTACTACTGACATAGTGCATTAACTAGCCTCTCCCCCTCTGTCTGTGAGACTCATTAACACACTTCGTGGCATACTGAATAGCAAGCAGTTTTGCCCATTCTGTTCTTTTTCAGCTTTTGTCAAATGAGCTGTAGTCCTTACCCAGAGCAAGTTTGCTTGTTCTTGAGCATTTCTGAAGCCAGTTGGACGTGTAACTGTTACTACATCATTTCATTACATGGTGGGGAAATTGATGATATATAAGCAGAAGTAGAAGGGTTTTGTTTCTATGAAAATTAAGTTCATTGTTTAAGAAAGATTCATCAAATAAGAACTGCTAAATTTTGACTTTGAGATGTAGATGAGAAAAGTGTATAAAATTGAAAAAAACCTTAAAAATTTACAAGGATGATATACTTAAATGTCTTACAAGTATCTTTGAAGAGCATTATCCCCTTTGAAAAACAAAACAAAACACAAAATGGGACAGAATAGGATGGTATATTATTGATGTGGTTTTGCAAAAAAAAAGGGAAGAAAGAAAAGGTGCAGAATGCAGAACTCTACACTCAGAGAAAAGGCCTTGACATAACAATATGGGCAAATGAATGAGTGTTTATATGTTTTAAATTTAAATGCATCTTTTCAAAATAATCACCTACTTTTAATAGTTTTTACTTAACTCACAACTAGTCTTGGATCCATAGGATAAGCAAGCTCTACCTAATATACAGGCAATGGCAACCCCCAAATTACATTGAATTCATAGTATCTCTTTACCTAGCGTTTCTGTGAAAAGGTAGTTGGTTCAACCTATGTTTATATTATAAGGTAGTAAACACTCAACAAGTGTAAATGTCAGTCTCTAATCAACAATCCAATAAAATGAAAAGAAGTAAGGGCAACATTTCTGCATTTGTTTCAATTGCCTGTAGAGTCTGTGTATTTGTGTGTATTGGACAGGAAATAGAGGTGCGTTTAGAAGGTGCAGATATAATCATGAGTGTATTTTCTTTTAGCTGAAATATCCAGATGAAAATGAAGAAATTTTGCTGCTTAGATCTATCATTGATGTAAATCTGCCAAAATTTTTATCCCATGATTTACCACTCTTTGAGGTAAGCACATTTATTATTTTGCTGTATCAAAACTCTTACAGAAAAGTATCTATCAAATGTCCAAGTTGGCAAAGCTGCCTACAAGACCTTCCACCATGAAAAACAATGACGGTATAGAGAAACAATAGATCATTCCATGTTTTATTTGAAGTGTGTTTAGCTGGTTTTGTTGCTTTGGATGACATTCAACAACTTGAGATTTTAAATGCTACTTTTTTTTTTTTTTGGTGCAGAATATAATGAACACACAAAAGTTGCAAAATGTTTGCTTATAAAGTCCCCTAGAATGTAGGCTTTCTAGAGAAAAATAATTAATCTAACCTACCACTGAGTCCTTAGCCCAGTGTACGTACAGCACTTGGTAAATGTTTGTACAATGAATGCTGAAGAAATAAAAGAAATAAGCTTAATTTCCTTAAAAGAATGGGATGACTTTTATAAAACTAATTTAACATAAGAACTAAGCATAATAATCTTGTTATATTTTAAGATTAGAGAGGAAGTGTTAGGATAATATTTAAAGTTTCTGTAACATCATCTGTTTTCATTCTTTTCCGCTTCCCCACAAGAGGGAGAAGAAATAAAGGGAGCAGGGGCTCCTTCCAAACATTGGATACTGTACTAACTTGCCCTGCCTTGGAGGAGAATAGCTCGCCACACATAGCTGAGGATGCTGTTAAAAGCTGTCAGGAAAGGAGAAGAGATAGTGCCGCTAGTGTGGCCCAGTGTCCCTAGCTATCCATAGCAAACATCGCATCATTCTGAAGGGAACTCTCCTTAGTTTTTAGAGTTAGAGGTGCAAATATTTTATGGAGCAAATCAATAGGAAAGAGTTCACATTTTTTCCATAAAACTTTCTTTCAATTTCCTTGGTATGAGTGCATTGTACATTTTGCAGAAGTAAAAGCTGTCTTCATTTTCAGAACGTGGGAATATTTCACTAGATACATTCTTATGAAGTTTTTGTTGATTTATTCAACGAGCATTTACCAAGAAGTTTCTCAGGTGGAGCACAATTGGCATTTGCAGCTGGGATAGCTCCTTGTTGTACAGGACTGCCCCATGTGATGTAGGACGTTGGGCCTTCCTGCTCCCCCAAAGAGATGTCCATAGACACCCTCCCATAGTGACAGGCAGAGGACACCTTCACATATTCCCAGCTTTCAACCTCGTAGGAGAGCAAGGGAGTGAGGGGTGCTGGTCTTGGTTGACGGCCACTGAAAACCAAATATTTTCTGAGGTTGTATGCTTCTTTTGAAGGAACTCCCTCACTTTGTGACTGACTGCCCCGGAGGGACTTTCCACCCTAAAGAGCTTTCCCCCTTCCTCCTTCCTCCTTTCCTGTTCGCGCGCGCCAAGAACCCAGTAGCTTTGTCTAAAATCACCCAATCAGAAGCAGCCTCATTCCCCGGACTTTCCCGCCCCTAGGGTTTCACGCCCCCCTCTGCCTTCTGCCTTCCCGCCTGTGCCAGGCTCCCCACTCAAATCCTCCTATCAGAACTCCCCACATACCCGCTCCCCTATACCTTCTCTCCGCCCCCTAATGTTTCCCTATAAAAATAGCCTGTAACAGCCTTTC